>VDFB02289817.1:0-20500 GCA_007258455.2 Sequoia sempervirens | reverse complement strand
ATGGTATAATTCTAGAATAGCCCTCTTTTTCTTCGTTAGGGCATCTTTTTTTTATTGTTTAGTTGAATTCATATTTTATAGCATATATGCTATTCTAAAGAGAGGGTTATTCAGGGTAAAGAAGCTATATTAAATTAATTTCATTTGAGGTAAGCCTTGTGCTATGGGAAAGAATATTTGTAACTATAAAGATAATGAGCAAGGGAATAAAAAATATGAGGGTTCATTGGTGAGATTATTCTATTTTTGTCTAAAGCTTAGATAGGTTAATAGATAAAGTCATATTTGAATTTTGGATGAATTTGATGGAATGGGTATTTTTTAGTTATTCATTTTAAATTGAATAAGATTGATGATCTGTATACTTGATATATATGAACTACAAAATATATTAAGATGTTTATCTTTTTAGAAAAAAAAGTGAAATTAAAATTGAATCTTATTATTCTTTTCTTTGTTAGTTTAACTTATGGTGGGATCTAGTGGGTTGACATTAAAATATAACATTCAAATTTATATTTTAGTTTTGAACTCCCGACCAAATCTACAAGATGACTCAGCCTTGTTAATTTATCCATAATACAACAAACATAAAAATGAATAAAACATACAATATAATAAAAAGTAAGAAAAAAATTAATAAAAAATATTTATATGATTTCAATATTACTTGTAAATTATATAGAAGTAAAATTTAAATAATTATAAAATTACTAGAAGTTCAAACAAGAGCTATTATACTCTATATTATATCTAAACAATTATAAATTTTCATTTGCTATCTTTACCATGCTATGTTCTTTTTTTAATTCAAATTTGTGATATGCTTCTTACACCTTAAAGCAATATGTTGATAAACAAGATTGATTCAATACACACTAGAAATAAGATATGATAAAGATATAAATATTGTTTATTTACTTATGTGCTACTAGAAATAAGATATGATAATATGCTCACTTTGACAAGATAAAATAATATAAATAAATTTGGAGTTGTCAAAAATAATTTAGACACAAATATAGAATCAAAGAACGTAAAATATTATAAAAAAAACAAAATATGCAAGAATGAAATTATTCTAAGAGAGTGAAAACAAAAACTAAGATGACCAATAATGAAGTGGATTTTTTTAAAGTTGTTAAATTGACTTAATATTGAAACACACCCCTAAACTCTCAAAACTACAAGGAATGACAAAAAAATGAAGAGATTAAATATAATTTATGAATAGTCACAAATAATCATAAACAAAAGAGAAGATTGTGGAACAAATGAGAAGGTTTGTAGACTTAAAAAATATGCTATTTTTTTTGACAAAACAAGCTATGAAGATGGAAATAGATGGAGAATAGATTATCAAACCAAGAAGCACTTGTAATCAAGACATAAAAAAGAGAAACAATACTAAATTAATAAAGAAAGTTGTATTTGGTGGTCCTTAAAGAGTTTGAGGGATATAATATAAGAAAGTAAATCTCAAACCTCTGAGATTGCAAGCAAGTAAAGATGAACTAAATTTTGAAAATCGATAAACAAGTTAATGTGCATGGTAGAGTGTGAGATGGGAATTGTGTAGAACTCCATTTAACCTCTTAAGCTCTATTTTTGATATTTTATAGAAGGATCTATTTGGGCACTCACCCATGAAAAAATAATCGAATTAGATAATAAGCTAATATAAAAGGAGACTAAGCCTAATGAACAAATAAAAACTATTCCATAATAGAGCTCAAAGCCAACTAGGAGAACAAACAACCAAAAATATCCCAATGAAAAAAAGGACTCCTAGATTAGTTTTCACCAAAAAAGCTATGAAAGGTATGAAACACCTTGGTCATCTATATCACCATATCCAAGATACAAACATATGTGAGGAACTCATGTCACCCAAATATGTCATCCTTTAGAAGTTGAAGGGAAATACTCACAAATTGTAGAAATTTAACACCATGCATCATCTCCTTATGTTGATATGAAAGAAAAAGGACATCATATAACATCTACAAAAGAGTAAGATAATTGGAAACCTCAAGGGTAGCCTTGGATTAGGTAAGAAAGGGATTTTGTAAAAAATATTATAATTCTAAGTAATGTTTTAAATTCATTAGTTGAAGGTAAACTACCAAAACTTTCTTATTCAAAATATAAACATTACCTCTAAAAGTTGGATCCTTCAAAGCTATACACACCTAAGAAGAAGATTTATTTCCAATTATTGAAAGAGAATCCTTAGGGAGGATGGAACTATGCATCTATATCTGAACTACACTATGAGAGACCTTCATATTCAAATAGTACATGAATTTTTCATAGATAGAAGATTTACGATGAAGTATCTCAAAATATCCAACCCTGTTTCGCCCCATAATACATAACTCCAAGTACTTGCAACTAAAAATAAATTTGAACTTACAATATTAAAAAATATAATGGAGAAATTGACAATAGGGTTTTAAACTTCTCCTTTTGCGAGCCATTAGGATTAGGGCCCCAAAACTGAAAATTGAATGACCCACACATAGCCACCAAAAAGAAATAGAAAATAGAGGAAACAATCCCCACGATATACATAGAAAAATTGCATGATAAATAGAAGGTGCAACTAGATTTAAAGCAATGTCTCACATATTGACATCATACCTCCTCAAGAAATGAACCATATAATAAATTTCACAAAAGGCAACTATCACCTCTTAAAATTCATAATAATGAGAAATTATGGAATGAGAAAACTTTGAGAGAAGGACAAGGGGAAATATATAAAATCTTGGAGGTGGGGAAGGGGAACCACTTGACCCAATCCCACCAAAAGTGAATAAATTATAGTGGTTGGTTCAAAGTAATTTTTTTTCCAAACCTTCTCAAGCCTAAACATAATTAAGTATCAAACATGAGAAAGAAACTCGATTGACATCAATATTAATTAGTATATTTGTTTCCTTGAACCATTACATTTCTAGAACCAATGAATGAAAAAATTCCTAAAACCATCACAAATAGTAAGGGCTTCATCTAGATATAATTTTACCCACCAATTAGGACATTCTCTTTTAGTCAACCCCTAAATGATGACTATAGAGTCACCTTATATAATCATATTCCTACAACATGACTGTCTATCTAGGTTGAGACCTTCCACTATAGCCAACCATTATACATATTTTTTGGTAAGAATGCCTAGAAAAATTATCAATCTTTCACAAATTTCCCTTGATCATTCTTGAAAACTATACTTACACCTAGACCAAGCTAGAATTGCCCTATGAAGCACCATCAAATTTTATTTTTAAGAATCTATGAGGTGATTTTATCCAATGATATTTCCCCAAACTACTTTTTTAGCTCTTATACCATCAACAAAGACATCCCAAACTATTATTAAAATGATTGCATACAAGTAATAGCTATTTTTGAAAGTTACAAATTGAAATGTACATTATAAGATAAACACATTAATATAATTTAAATCCTTTAACCTACCATAATTTTATAAGAAAAAGAAAAACTAGTTATTATTAATTAATATGATTACTAAGCTAATTAATTTTAAATTAAATCCTAACTTGTTGCAAATGGTGATTATTCACTGAGTTGCAAAATTGACTCCTTAACTTTGAAGAACCTCTAATTAATTTTTTGGTCATGAACTTGTCATGGGAATTTTTAAAGATGAAAATAATCTATCATAAAAAATGGAAACAATAGAACTAAAAGTAAAAAAAGAATAGTATAATTAAGGTTGTTGTGATGAATTTGTAAGTAGCACAATTTCTGACTTGAGAAGAAGAAAAATACTCATATTTATATAAAAACATAATTTTAGGGTTTGTTTTATATGAATAAAACAAGAGGGAATAGAAATAAAGAAGAAAGGGAAAGAAGATCACCTCCTTTTCATCCCATGGCCTTTCAATTGTTGGCTAAAAGATAAAATTGTTGGATGATAACATGCAAACATTGTGATAATTATGTAGCATTGCTGATAACATATCCATTGCATTATATAAGTTGTGGTTATATAACCATTCCCAACCTAAAGCAATACCTTTACCACCTAAGTAGGAAAAAGCTAGGTTTTGTCATTGTAGATAGGACATTAAGACTTATACAATTGAGCTTAGATCATGACATTACAAGCATTTGGGCTTGGAGGGCTTTGATGATCATATATTATTAGCTATTACTCAGTGATGTATGTTTAAATGCTTATACCCCTTATATGCTTTGTAATGCATATTCACAATCTTGTAATCTTACATAAATATAATTATTATGTTATTACCATTATTTAGTTTGCATGGAATGTGACATGTGTGTTTTTATTTCAATTTATAATGATTTATATATGCAACCATTATCTAATGAAATTTTACTTAATGTATTTTATTGACCCACTCAATACACAAATAACTCTAAACTTGTTTTTAATGGGCTAAAGAATGATGAATTTATAAATCTATAATTAAAGATTGTGTTTGACCATCATTGTGCTACTCTTGCCATCTGTATTCTTCAATGAGGCATATATTTACTTTGTCAAATCACTTTTTATCTCATCTTGTATTGAAAATGTTTGTCATTATTTTATTGAAGCAATGGTGACAGAAATTAACATCACTATTGTTGTACACACACCTCCTAATGACTAAAAGTAACATTTCATAATAAATGATGTCTTATCCATCAATGCTAGGAGATCTCTTTGTGTTTTGTTAAGTTGAATGATGATTCTAATCACCATAATCACAAATTAAAGAGTTTTGATGCAATGAATTGAACTCTAACTAAAATATTTTCATTAAAAAGGAGAATTAGAAAAGGTACACAAGCTTCCAAGTTCAATGGAAAATTTCTTACAAGTTGGAAGGTTATCACCAATTTTGTAATTCCATCATTTCAAAGGTTTCCCAAGAGATAACTAGAGCGAAGAGAATTGTCAATGTCAATTCATAGATGATGGATTGTTCAAGAGTTTTCTAGCATATTTTTTTGGTATGATTAACTTAGTAACTAACAATATTAGAGACATGTTTTCCCTATTTAAAATTTATGTACATTCAATTTTATTATTATTAAAATATGTTAGAGATTGTCGATATTGGCATAGTGTGTTGGTTTAAAGGTGGTGTTGTTGTTGTTACCACCAAGGTTCAAACCACATTGGGGTGTTACTGTTGAGTGTTTCTATTGGGGATGAGGCCCCTCGTTTGTGACCTCGACAGTTTATAGTTCTAGGTCAAAAAATTTTACCCCTCTTTAATAAAAAAAATATATATGCTAGAGACAAATAAAAATATAAATTAGTAAATGGTGCACTTGACCTATACGTTTCTTGAACCAAAACCTCATCCACAAGAACAAAACCTTCGTATAAATTTAAAAAAACATGACTTCATTAATAACAATAAAACTTTCAATTTTTTTAATTAAAATTTATTTATTCTTTATAAATAAACATTTAGTTTTCCTTTTCTTTTAAATCCATATAATTTAAAATAGTCATCGAATCATCTATAAATTGAAAATTATGTAACCATACAATATAACGCCTTTTGATTAAAGTGTGAAAATCTAATTAGAATGCTTAGGAATAACTATTCCCTAATTATTCGTAGTTTTATTTGAGCTTCTAGATAAGATATTTTTATCAAAGTTGGTTAAGTGTCACAAAAGTCCACAATTTATGACTTATCCTCTTCTTGTCCCAAAAGTTACATGATGTGACTTGAATCCTATTCTTTTTCAATGAGTGGACAAGACTTTTAAGCAAACTAAGATAATGTCAAATTTATTGAAAGCACGTGTTAGAAATGAAAAATATTTACCTTGCCAATCTAAATGAGGACAAGAGAATTTGAGGTGCTACACTACCCTAATCTACACATATAGCTTTTTCTTCTAATAATATTTTTTTTTATAATTCTAATGAATCATTCTACAAAATAGAAGAAAGGTCCCATTTGAACATACATCTTGATAATATATAATTTCTTTTAATCTTAGTTAATTATTTTTAATTTAGGTGTAAAGTTTCTAGATTTGATTGTGTGAGTTTATTTTGCATCAACGTTTCAGATCACACTCTGTGATCCATCATCAGGATGAAGTAGAGAGCATAGTATTTTCCTTATGCTCTCTACTTCATCCTAATGATGGATCATAGAGTCTAATCTAAAATGTTGATGCAAAATAAACTCACACAATCAAATCTAAAAACTTTATAGCTAATCTCTATGGATTGTGGAAATTTAATATCATTTATTTAAAATTTATTTACATACATTAATTATATAGTTAATATAATTCTTGTAAGATTTGGTTATGGAGATTGCCGCTCAAGATATATAAGTCCGATGGAAAGCACAAAGAAATGAGAAGATCAATATGATAAGAATAAATTGTATTACTGTCAAAGAATTCAAATAGAGTGTATGTACAATGCATGAGAGATTGTTGGTTATATAGACCAAGGTGAGACAAATGACAACATAAGATTATGACAAGTGTTGTTATCTTATAATATGAGACATAAAGTGGAAATTTCCTAAAAGTGCCCCAAGTATACTTAAGTGATAAGGTGTGAAAATGACCTAATAGTGAAACTAGTTAGGAAATAATCCTATTCACACCAATAATTCTACTTGAAATATAGAAGTGTGAAAAAGATATATATATGTTTATAACTTTGATCAATCATTTCACAACATAGAAGGGTCCCACTTTGGGCATAAGCTTTGATAACATATAATCTCTTGTGGTTTTAACTAGGATATATCTACAAATAGCATAATAATTGTTTGTTTTAATGGTAATCATTGAACCTAATAGTTACTAGTTTTAATTCTCCCTATTTCTTCAATGTCATATTAATTTAAATTTGATTAGTTTAAAATTTTATTTATTATTAAGTATAAATTAAATTTTGGCTTTTCTATCTCAATTTTAAACTCACTAACATGACATTGATTAATATTTGATCAAGCATACACTATCACAAAAAATCCATAAATAAAAATTAAATTAGGAAGAACAAGAATAGTAGAGCTATAGATTACAAAATAGAGTTTTATGCTTAAGCATTGTCAAATCCTAGATTAATAACATTTCCAAAGGTCTACAATATTTTGAAGAAAAATATTTTAACAAATGTTGATACTTACTCCTCTTCCTCTCCATTAGGGTCTTATCCTAAGACTATCATTTTCATCTAGCTTTATGCCCACCTAAACCTATCTCGGTCGTTCGTATTGAGGAAATTGAGAACCCCACTATGCCCAACTTGTCTCTGGCCAATTCTAAAGGCCCTATTAGAAAGAATCACCCTGTCCCTACTAAGAAACCCAAACCTGGTACTAAAAAACTCAAGGGTATTGAAGGAATTTCCCAAGCCAGTGCGGCGGTTAGCTAATGTGACCTTAAATCTACTCCTGCTAAGACTCCTAGTAATCCTAGTCTGAAAACGAAGGGTAAGGAGGAAAATGTGCCTCAGAATAAAGGGAAGCATGGTGTGAGCAAGGATTCCTTGGGTGATATGGTGGTGGTGGAAACTGTGGTTACTGGTTGTGATACAATCCTAAGAATTTTGGGTAGGCTTGCTAAGAACAAAAAGAAAGTGCAGGTTAGAGACTTGGACACTGAAGAGGAGTTTTCAAATAGAAAGGATAGCCATGTCGAAGTGGTGTCAGAGGATGAGCAAGGTGAAAAAGCTAGAGGTCCCTCTTTTGTTCCTGACTTGGGACATGATCCATAGGAGGTTTCGGCCTCCCACTCTTCAGAGCCTCTAGAGATTGAGCATAATGTTCCTAATTACATTGTGAGCGGTGGAGAGGAGATTGGTTTGTTGAAAGAGAGATTGGGCATCCTAGACACAAAATTCTATGGGCTGACATGCTTCACGGTCAGGATGATCCACTGTGTCACTAGTACCTTGTCAGTTGCTATGAAGGAAGAGATGGAGATGAAAAAGATTGAGGACTGTCCTAAGTGGGTTGGGGATGATATGGTTCAGCTGTTGTCTAAGAACTAGGAAAAGGCCAGCTAATCTACTGTTGGTTTGTTGCTGGTCCATGAGTGTTGATAATCTGCATCTTGTTTTGGTTAAGTGTTTTTTTGGTGTTTTGGTTTGTTTAATGCATTTTTATTCTGGGAATTTCTAGCCCTTGTGGCTCTCCATGTAGGGTACATCACCTTATAAATGTTGCTTATATTATCAAAAACAAATGATGATACTTACCATGCAAATAATGACGCACACCTTGGACTCTACAAATTTATGGGTCACCAATATTAGTGTTTTCAAGCATATAGCTCTTGTTATGCTTAGCAAACATTTCACAAATATAGCAAAAAGATCTAATATTAATCTGGGTATGCATGGGGATTCTCATTAATATGTGTTGGAGTTGACCCCTCAACCCTATAGCTCACAAGGATCACCTACATTCAAACACCTATCACATAAAGAGAGAAAACTAGAGCTATGAAGGCTAAATATAATTTATGAATCATATTGAATGTGCAAACCTCACAATATTATGTAAATAATAATACAATGAACCCCTTCAAAGGAAAATGAAAAAGGTAAAAAATAAAACCTAAACCTAGGTGAGGATAAGACAAGATCATAACATGTGTCCTCATCCTATGACTTGAAACACAAAAAGTCACATGACCTAAGTAAGATTAAGTATTATAGTGAAAAGGGACCCATTTAAGGTAAACACCCTTTACTCTAACACTGCTCCTTAAGTGCAACTTAGGGAGAAGCTATAACTTCTAAATGTGAATGCAAAGGATGGATTCCAAAAACTAGGCCTAATGAGGTACCCATATACAAAAATAAAATATCTCTCATAACTTAAAAAAAAAAAACTTCATGGGAAAAACTTCTCTTCAAAAGGGAGAAATATGAACGAAGGACTAAGAAGTCTCCAAAATAATGTACCAAAAATAATAGGAACATGAAGAACATTATTGAAGCACAAAGAAGTTGCACATAGCTATCAAAATATGGATTCGATAATGTTCAAAACAAAGAACCTCCTATGAAATCAAGATGAAGATTAGGATCAAGAAGACAACAATCTGCATGAGTGACCCCAATGATATTACTCGAACAAAGATCAGATGTAGAAAAGGAAAAATACTTGACAATCAAATATATAGAAGATACAAATGACACATGAATCTAAATGAGTGACCCCAATGACACTACTCAGCCAATGCAAGAAAATTGCAAATTGAAAATGTAGGTGCCAATAGTCTAAAGAACATTGATCAACTAAGGATGAAAGCTCACCTCCAAAAAATAGAAATGAAAGAGTGTCTATATGAAAAGTGCTTCATTTCATTGAAATTCATGGGTAATTATTCATTGCATCCACCTAGTATATAGGAACAAACACTAGATACATAGTTCACTCCAAAGTGAAACCAAGAAAGCATTAGCACTAATAGTATGAAACTCTTTCATAATGTTGACAAGGGAGAGACATGACAGGTCCACTAAAATTATGTGTCACCATGTAGTGCATGAAGGAAAAAAAAACATTTGAATGTGTACAAGAAAGTACTTTCCACTAAAAAAGGGTGTGCAAACCAAAGCACACATACATGAGGTAAGAATCAATGAGATTTGTTATTGTTGTGGTGGGACACTCACTTGGAAAAGGTGTAATGGAAAAAATTAAGGTACTTTGCAATCCCCATGAAACTTTATAATATAGTGTGTGTATAAAATATGACACAACATGATATGTGAAATCCCAAAAAAATATACACAAGTGTGGCACTTTATCTCAGTGCATCTACAAATGAGAGTGCATTCAAAAGATACTTACAATAACTAAAAAGGACAAAAGGTTGTAAATACATCTAGAATAGCCCAAATGAAATCATCTCACACAAATAAAATATTTTCAAGAACCAAAACGTTCAAGTAATCAACTAAAATCTTAAAATACAAAAAAAAAGAAAAGTTTTACTTGGAGAAAATCTAGAAAACGTACATAGATATCTTTGAATATCTCTAAAATACCTTTCCAATGCTACAAGAATCATGAAAAATAAAGGAACTAGCCAAAGTTGTGAGCTTAGGAGATGAAAAATAAACCTCTAACTTTGATAAGAGATAAAATGTACCAACAACAAAACTTGAGAAAAATATCTACACCACTAGAAATTGCTCAAAACCATATTTCCAATGATATCTCATTTGTCAAAATATGACTCTATATACCCAAGTTATGCCAAGAAAGCTCTTTTAAGCAAAAAACTAGGGTTTGGAGGGGGCAGGTAGGGTCATTTGTATAGGTGACATCAACAAACAAAATATGCTACTATGAATAGAATATTGCCAAACTTGACAAAATATTCTTTGGGTGGATCATTTTTCCCTTCGACCAAAAATTGACAATATGTCACAAAAAGTGGCATAGTTACCGAAAGGAGCCAAAATATTCTAAAAATGAATGAAATATTTTCCTAACCAACAGATGGAGATACAAAGATTGTTGGAAAATTAGGGCCAGATTGCTAAAAATTGTTAGGAAATTGATTTTTTTTTAAAAAGGTTGGTGAAAACTTATGAATATCATCATATAGACTGGAAATTGAGTTTATCACACAACCCATCAAACCAGCAAACCCAAAACCCTCAGATCTGCAATAAAACACCTACAAAACCCTATATCTTGCCATTGTCTTTCATTCTCTCATGCAACCTAGGGTTATCCAATCCAATAACCAAAGCTCTGATACCACTTGTAAGGAAACTATGCAGCCATAAAATGACAATTTCCACATAACCCAAATCTGAAACATGCAAGTAAAATACTCAACATCAACATGCAAGAGAATAGACAACATACCCATCAAAGATGACACAAGATATACCCTGGGAAAACCCTCAAGAGGGAAAAACCCAGCCTCCAAAAGCATCCACACTCCATGTATTATTCAGCAATGAAAACCCATCACAATACATTGCAGAGACTCCATGAACACTTCTGAAGCACAAGCTATCCATGCATTCCATGTGACCAAGCATGAATCCACACATCCCATGCCATGCTTCAAACCCTCACATGCACAAGCTCAACTGCTAACCTGGAGCAAACTGTCCAACCCTAAACAACTACCCCATGTGGTTGCTTTTATAGAAACAAGCTCCCACAAAACCACCAAGTGGTATTACATAAACCATGTGCCCAAAACTACTACATCATGTGACCCCACATTTAATATTGGGTACTTTTATTATTTTATTATTCCCCAATATTAAATAATTACATTTTACAATTATGTCCCAATGTTACATACAACAAAGTGGCCCCAACATTATGACTCCTTGTGATGCACGTTCACCTAGAAAAACCCCTAGGTGCACCACACACATAATAAATAAATAAAAATATTACAAACATTATGCAAGGGTGTACAACACCTAATTCTAACAAAAGGCTGCAAAGAACTATTGATTGTTTGATAACTAAAATCTCATAAATATACTGAAATAACAAAATATAACAACTCGATGAAAGTAAACTAAGTAAAAAGGAAATGACAAAGATGGAAAAGAAGGAAGGAGACACACACGAGAGGTCTAAGAATGAATCCTATAGCAAAGCCACACCTTCGATGCCTGCACACATAAGATTGAGAAAAAGTGTTAGGGTTGTTGAGGGGCTTGCCTTAATCAAACCCTTGATGTTTCCACCTCCACGGAAAACCAGATAGATAGATAGATAGATCAAAAGATAAATAAACAAGATGATAAATGCATAGAGAATGGATGTGATAAATCCTAAGATTCTCAAAGATGTAAGATAAATAGATATTACCATCAAGGCTTGAGGAAGCCAAAGAGAGAGAGTTGTGAGATCCAAGAGCATTGTGAAAATTATTGTGCGAGATTTGAAACTATTGTAGGAAGCTATAGAGAGTTGTGCAAGTTTGAGAGAAAGAGATATTTTGAGAGAGACCAAGAGAGAATGTCCAAGAGTGAAAGAAAAATCCAAGAGGGAAATTGTGGAGTGAAAAAAAATATTTAAAAGAGAGAAGAGGAGGCAAAAGGAGGTCGTCAAACCGTTACAAAGTGTCTTGAACCATTTCCACTGACCAAGGTAGAGTGACAAGTGAAAAATTCTTGAAAATGATCATTTAAATGTTAAAATTTCACAAGACATCCACACGACGCATGGACATCCTTGTGGCATGCTAGTGTCTAGAAAAATCATGCTAAAAATGGTGGGAAACGAGGAAAACACAAGGTTAACACAAAACTAATGCAAGAAGGTAGTTGTTGAAAAGGGGTCTTGAGCATCTCGAGAGGAAAAAGGTTGATGCAAGGTCTAAGATGAGCCTACACAAATACTAAGGGAGTGGATACTAAAGTAGATACAAGAGTGTAGGTGAAATTGCAAGGGTATGCAATTTTTGACACTACACTACCAAATGTTAAAAACCCCACCCAATACAAAATAATGATCTCTAGGATTTAGAGAAAAATGCTACAAAAAAATTAACTCATGCACTAGTTGTCAACCTGTTCTTTTGACGTTGTTGACAAATAGAAAAGACACCTAGAAAATAAGCATAAGCACATTAAAAAAATACAAAAATCTTGTTGGAAATTGAACAATTTTATCATTGTAGAAAAAACTATCACCAAAAAATAAAACTTAGCATTGCAAAAATAAAAAACCTCACTGAAAAAGTAAAAAAAATTGTCAAAAAATGTAGATCAACCAAAAAATCATTGACATAGGATGGCTAATTTTTTGTTAAGAATTTGTTTGGTGTCGTATAGTGTAAAGGTTTGATTGATCATAGGGATCTATACAATTGTGCAAAACTCAATGCCTTGAAATTTGAGCACCATAAAAAAAATGCCTCAAAAATTTTGACCTTTGATTTTAGTGTTTGGTCAGGTGATTCTTAGGTTTTTGAGCTTTTTTAATGCAACAGTGAGATGCATTAGGCTCTATGGTGCACTAATTTTTTTCCCATTTCTAGATATCTCAAAAAGAGGATGAGAAATTGTAGATCTAGAGCTCTCATACCATTTTGGAGTTGATCCCTCACTTCTAGAGCTTCCAAGGATCACCTGCAATCAAACACATGTCATACAAAGAGATAAAACTAGAGTTGTGGAGGCCAAATATAAATTTATCCAAAAACATGAATTATATTGAATGTGCAAACCTCACAATATTATGTGAATAATAATATAATGAACCCTTATAAAATGAAAAGATAAAAGGTAAGAAAGAAACCCTAGTTGAGGATAAGACAAGATCATGATATTTGTCCTCATCTTATGACTTGAGACAAAAAAAAGATGACCTTTAAGTAAGCTTATGTATTAGAGTGAAAAGGAACCTATAAGGTAAACACCCTTTACTCCAATAATATAGAGTTAATATATTTCAATAGATGTAGTTACCAAGCCCTTATATGCAAAGCAAGTTGCAAGGTGTTCAAAATAGTTGTGTAGGATGGAAATGAACCCTCACTTTGTGTAGCATCCAATTATCACTATAGGGTAATAAGCGTTAACAAAGTAGGGTAAATAGTCAAAACAAGGTTTAATTTGTAATTTTAACTCCTCTTGGCATAACTTAGTTAATCTACATTGTTGGATATCAAGTAAATGGAACTCTTCTCAAGGATCTCAAGGATTGCATTTTTTCTATTATGTAGATCTATGGTTGATTATGACTTTATTTTGGGCAAAGGGTGTTGGTTTTGGCATAGCCATGTATTACTAGTTAAGCCTTTCTTTTTGGCTCTTAATTGACAACAAAATATTTTTAGCTATTCTTATTTTACACTATGTTTCTCTTTACTTATAGATTTATCTTTGTTTTAAAATAATTGGCAATGTAATGAGAATATTTTTGTTCAAAATCTAAATAAGTGAAACACAATTTTTGGTTCCACTCACACACTAAAAGAATTTTGGAAGATATTATAGTCACTATGCTTACCATCTATATGCACATGTTGTCTTAAAAAGCTATGTTATTGGGTAAATTAGTATAGATCAATTTTTTAAAAAAATTGAAGACAGGTGATTGTCAAATTCATTTTTTTATATTGAATCAATGCAAAAAAATTACATAGAATAAAAAGCAACCAACATGATGCAACAAAGATAAAGAAAACAATAGTTTAATAAAACCATTACAAGCTTGGGGTAGGAACAAAGACCCCATACATCACAAAGACTTAGCCTTATAGTTTGAATTTAACCATACACTGAAGCTGTTTAGAACACAAGAAATCTTCTCCATGCAACTGCAACAATTGAAACTTTATCTTGTCCAAGTGATTGTCAATCTAAACACTCTTTGGAAACCCCCTGCATATAAGAGCATAAAAAGACAATTTGGAAAATAACATCGGAGTAAAACTTTAATATTTCTCCTTCCCAATGAACATTATACTTTACAAAAGTTGATAAATATCTATTGTTCTATATGTTATGCAAAATGGTTTGCCTCATAGAATCAACCACAACATTATTTTGAAAACCAAAACCCAAAATAACTTCTTTCCTTTTTAATGTATGCCCAAAAATATTAGGAAGGAATTTGAAAATAGCATTCCATTTTCTTTTGGCCCATAAACATTCCCAAAAGACATGTTTTAGACTTTCTCTATGTTGGAAAAAAGGGACATTTAGTTGGTTGCACCACAAAGTATTTCAATCTATCACCAACATGCAATTTGAAATGTAAAACTTTCCAAGCCAAAATCTGAGCATTAGATTCAACTTTAATCTCCATATTTGGGCACTCAATCTTCTCCATGTTTGAAGTGATTGTCAACTTCATTTGGAAATTAGATGTATAGTAGTTTCCTCCTAGTATTTTTATCCTAATGAAGTTCACATGTAATTTCTCTACACTAATCTCTCTCTTTAGTTTGTGAACTTGTATAATGTCATCTAGGAAAAACTCAAAGTCAACTATGATTTTTTTTTGAAGATGAACAACCTTCATTAATGGTTCTTGAGGTCATACACAAATATTTGGTTGATAAGAAAACTAAAATTGCTAAAGATTTAAGATAGTTAACTTTTCTAACACAAATCCTTTAGTCTATTGTAATTTGTGTCAATTAGTTCTACTAAACTATTTCAATCGTTCTCTTCTTATTTGCCAAAGAATTTCTATCTTAATTAATTTAAAATACATTTTGAATAGAAATTGACAAGAAATTTTGTTGCTTGATTTTTTAACAAATTATTTGACTTTCTTTAACTTGTATAAAAATATATGTCTAATGCTTTGTATGATTCAATTAATACCATCATGAAATTTATCAAAATATTTACTAATATTAATATTATTAGAACTAATACCCCAATAAAACCTATCAAAATCAACACTCTCATAAAACCTATCAATTTTTTTCTTTAGATTACCTATCTAACATATTCCGTCCACATTTGCCTTCAATAATAATAATTAATTAGAATTTAAAAACAATTGGACAAACATTGTCAAGAAATTTGTATGGTTTGACATAACATATTATTTGACTTTCTTTTACATAATTTTCATAAAAATAAATGTCAATTTATATGACCTAATCTATACTCTCATTTAATTTTTCTTTCATTAAGAAATATGATAGGAACAATATTTAGTAGAAAGGAGGGTAAAAACTTTATTGATCCAAGAAAACAGTACAAAGCAAACCAAAGGTCAAAAACCAACAATTGAGCCATCAAACGACTCCCAAGAAACATCTCATATCCTCCATACCTAGATCCTCCAGCAACTCCCAAGAAACATCTCATATCCTCCACAACTTGATCCTCCAACAACTCCCAAGAAACATCTCATATCCTCCATAACCAAATCCTCCAACTATTGAGAAAGATCTTCAGACAGACATCTCCAATCATCCACATTTCAAGTCTCCATCCGCTTAGACGCCCATTTGACCAAACATGATCTAGAGCATTGATACACAAAACTCTCATACAATTATAGGAAATAACATTCTTAATTAGAGATGAATATTATATCACCTATCATTTAAAAAAAGAAAAGCAATAACAATAAATCACTGAAAAATAATCAACATGCCTTACAATGTTTGAATAAGTATTTTGCCAAATGCTCTGCCATTAATGGAAGGTATCTCTTTTGTAACTGTCCAATTACACCTAACTATGGAAGTCACTGTCATTTATCAATTAGAGTTTTCTTCCGACTTTCACCGACAGGCAAAGACACAGAACCTTCTACGTCATATGACGTACATAATACTCTTTTTTGACAATACACTCGACGACATCATTTCCATGCTTGCTTTTGACGTATTCCGCCCTCTGTCACCTGTCAGAGGAAAAAAAGTAAAAATAACTTCCATGAACCTTCGCCCTCGTTGGACAGAGAGTTTTACTGCATGTTTCCATCCGCGTACCGTACCCGGCAAATATCCGTCAATTGCCGGGAAATGACCCGTCAGAGAGCGTCCTGTCCGATACTGTTGAGAGAGCCCCAGATTCTCCACAATTTCTTTCGAATGTGCGAAAACCGAAATCCTTCGCAGGCCCACATAAATTCAACGACCCTGTTTGAACGAAATTCGGTAAGATTTTGTTCCTGTTTGAGGTCATCTAAGCCTAATCGCTACTATTCGTTTGGCGTTGCTTTTTTCATGTCATTATAGCCTAATCAGAGCAATTTGCGCCTTTGCTGCATTCCCACTCTCTAATTTGTGAAGGATTTATATCAAGGCAACACCTGTTGAATTCTCCTTTCAAACCCTAGAAACCCTCATTGTCGTTCTTAAAGATTTCAACATATTTGAGGCGCCGTATATTTGAATACCCATTTAGACATAACTTTCAAAGTCTTAATGAATACAAATTAAGGTAACGTCTACCAGTCAAATTCTGATTTGAATCCCTCATGTCATTCTTGCTGAATTAGACCAGTTTGAGGCTCTGTGTATTTGAATGCCCATTTGAAGAATACCCTCAAATTGTGACCTTTGAAATCCTGTTTTGAAATCCAAAACAGCTTAACTTTGTCATTTCAGAATTAGACAAGCTTGAGGCTTTGGATGAACATCCGTTGATACAATAACCTCATATTCTGAATGGTTGCAAATTAAGTCTACCCTCTGTTAATTTTTGCTCTGAATGCCTATAAATTCTCATTTCTGCAGAACTTAATGAATTTAAGGTTCTTGTGAATGCCCGCTGAGTCAAAACCCTCAGAATACATGTAAATCAAGGTCACGCTGTGTAATTGTGTTCTGAAGCTCTTACAAATAAAGTTCACTATAAAGACCCCGCAATGATGTTCTGGCTTTTAATCCCTAGCTATGACCTTGATCAGATGAATTTGAGACAATTTTATGAGATCCGTCAACTCCTTGTAATATAAACACAGTTCTTTCCAGATATATAGATGCAAACTTGTGGAAAGAGTAAAAAAATCCAATCATAGTGTTCAGCAGCCCAAGCAAGCATTGCCATCGTATGCCTGATCGCTTGTGCATACCAATGGCTCAAGTGAGTCTAAATGCCTTTTCTCCTAGCTTTAATTCCTCTTCAATTGTTTCCAACAATAGCTCCTATAGGTCTACTTCCAGCCCTATGGGGGAAACAGGGGCTTATTCTGTGGATTCTTTCCCAATCCCTGGAGGAGCCTCTAATGGGCCTGAGATTGCTGCACTGCAAAAGCTTAGCTCAAATATTGAGTCTCTTTTGTTTGGCAGTGATATTGATTGCAGTGATGCTGAAATTGTGGTGGAGGGTCGTGATGTACCTGTTCACCGGTGCATTTTGGCAGCCAGGAGCACTTTTTTCAAAGAAAAGTTATTTTCTGGTAACAGCCAGGCTGGAAATTCAAAGATACGATATGAATTGAAGGATTGGGTGATGCAGGGAAATGTTGGCTATGATGCCTTTATGATATTGCTGGGTTATTTGTATAGTGGGAAGGTGAAGGCACCACCTCTTGAGGTTTGTACGTGTGTTGATGCCAGCTGTGCACATGATGCATGCAGGCCTGCGGTGGATTTTGCAGTGCAGCTGATGTATGGGGCACATGTTTTCATGATACCAGAACTTGTATCACTCTCACAGGTTGGTAATTGTTTCTCTGTCTTTCAGTAAAATTAATTTGATTTGATTGTTTAAGAGAAATAAAGGAATAATATTAATGTTAAAGTAGGTAAATGGGACTATGACTACAGCATATTACATTAGCTAATCAGGAGTGCCAAAAATATTTCTGCAATTTTGATGTTTCAGGTGTTGGGTGGGCGGTTTGCAGGACCAACATTTTTGTTGTTCCCTTAGATTAGTAATTTAGAGCACTTATAAGATGTATGTGTAATTCAACTATCTTGCTTGTGCTTTACTGGGAATTACTAGAGTAATTTTTTCCAGCATGCTTAGTATATCCTGGAGTATTTTGTAGGTTTGTTTCTTCTACTCCATTTTCTGCCTCAGTCAGCAGGAGTTTGCACTGTACATTCAACTTGCAGAACTTTCTGATTTTTTTTGCCCAGAGAGACTTTATAACCAGCATGAAGATTTTCCCCTATTTTGAGAATTTACTTAAATTTATTCATTTCTTTTCCAACATGTAGCCAGGCTTCCAACTTGAAAGAATCTTTGTCAAGCTAGGCAACTTTGAGATTTGTGACTACTCTTCAGAGGGATCCCACTGGGCATTGGTGTGCATGTTTTTGGAAGTCAAAAGAGTCCAGTGACTATGTGGAAAGAAATGAAGTTATATTCTTATGGAACTGTAAAATTTTTCATATTACTCTTTAAAGAAATGTCTAATAAGGCATAACTGGACTAGATACAAATGGTCATATGCATAGATTAGTAAATACTGAAAAACAAAGATGAAGGAAGTCATATAATCTCTGTAGACGGCTGAACAACTGTGAATTGAAGCACTGCTGAAAACACCATCTGTAAAAACCTCAAAATAGTCTCAAAAGTGTCTCTAAGTTGAATCTAACCTACAAAATGCCTAATTTACATCAGCCCAGAACCCAAAGAAAAATTATCAAAATCATATTGTTTTTCGAAGATGATTGAAAAGTAGTCCATGTGATCAGGCATCTAATTATTGTTGAATCCATATACTAGTCTGTAGATAAAAATAAGTCAGAAGGTGGACAGCTGGAACAGTTATAAAGGTAGCTAGAAATAAATCAAAAAGTAGTTGACAGCTGGAATCGTTGTAGTGGAAAGATGAAATGAATTAAAAGTAGGTGGATGACGGGAACAGTCAGAAAGGTTAGATAGACAGCTAGAAACGTCAAATGCCATTGTAATAATTTTAGCTTATATATACAAGCTCCTCCTATGTGAATATTCACTCAGAGATAATTATCTCAGAAACAATCATATCACAATGTTAAGTTGAATGAGAAAATTATGCAACAAAATCTTGAGGAGTGCCTATTGCTTTTCAAGGCTACGTAGTTTCACATAAATGACAAAGAGGATCTGTTCATCAATATAACCATTTAAATTGGATCCCCACAACCTAAGTAAATAATGGCCAATAAGAGGATTGTATGGTTATCCAGCAGCCACTGTTGCAGGCGCTTTAAAAGAATGCTTCTGGCTGTCTTGCATGTAATAAAAAGGCCGCCATTTGTAAAACAGCAGTTACCAAAGTAAATGAATGTTCTCTTGTCTATAGTTTGCAGGTGTGAATGCACTCCTCTATGCACCATAGAGGGATCAAGTCCAGCTCATGTAGCCAACAAAGATTCTCAGCCAGCAAACAGGGATTGACTGACCTTCGATCATGACTCTTCTACAACCAATTTTTTATTGAAACCTAGTTGTCATATGATATTATTTTATGATTTTTGATATTCAAGTAATAAACAATACTTCTTGAATGCTTTGTATTTTATGTTTATTTTCTAATTCGATTTGTATTGATATTTTAAAATCATATAACATCTATGATAAGATAAATTTGATTTAGAGTCTAGACTTCACCATTTTTCATGATTATCTTATACTGCATTAAAGAAGAAAAAAAAGTATATATCTCAAGTGTCAACTTCATGTTTCATGTTTATGGTATTAGTGTACCCAATCCTTCTCTTGTGGGTCCTCACCTTGCACATCCCTGGTTTCTCACACTTGCATACCCAAATTTTGGTGGTTCACTATGGGTGCTGCAGACCTGCGCATGCATTGAACCTTGTAATTTGCTATATAATTCAAGGCTATCATCTAAGTTTTAGAATTCCAGTGACATTACATTTTTCTGAAATCCTGAAATCTTTTAGGTTTTTTAATCTAAACTTCTTTTTCATAAATTTCTTTTATCTTTCAATTCCTGATTATTTTAAGCAGTCTTATCCTGTGATTCAAGGGAATTAGGTTAGATTGCTCTCCACAATTGTTACTTGATATGATTCTGCTAGTTAAAACTTAAAAGGATCATAGGCGATTAGCTCAGGGTGAAAAGGCTTTTGATGG
>VDFB02289816.1:0-26942 GCA_007258455.2 Sequoia sempervirens | reverse complement strand
TCCATGTACTTCATAGTGGTGTGGGTCATTTTTCCATATTTTTTAGTAGGTACATTGTATTAGCAATTAAAGTCAAATATTCCATTTAGACCTTCGAGATCATAATTTTTTTCTTGGATCTCCCTTTTATGTGATTTTTGTGGCCTAAAAAAGGTATTAAGGAGCTCTATCATTGTTCCCATACACTTTTTCCGTATTCAACCCCAAGTATTATTTATTTAGTATTTTACATATGTAGCAGTGTGACTGATTACTTGGACATTTTGACTCCTAGAGATTATTTTTCAGTTTGGGAAGGCTTCATTTGCAGTATACATCATGTTTGGGGGTTTGTTGTTGAAGGTTAATGTCTTTGTAATTTTAGATATTTATCATAGAATTATTATGAGGTTTTCATTTCATCCTTCTTTGATTATGTTGAAAAGGAGAAACTATAAACAATGGAGAGATGGCATCATAAAACATCTTTGATGGCTTCATTTGCTACAACATTTGTATGCTATTGTTCCCCCTCCAGGTATAAAGTTAGTAAGAAAATTTCTTGAAATTACAAAAGGGATCACATGTCTTAGGACTTATTGCAATGCATGTTGACAATGATATTTTGAATGCTATTGTTCATTTTGAGTGTCCTCATAATCTTTGGACTAAAATTTGGGAGATATACGGAGATCCTGATACTCAGCCATTCCCAACTGATCTTACTTCAGATTATCTTGTGTCTCTGCCTTTTTCAGATAGGATACCCTATGACTGTGCTACTATGCAAGAGTTTGAAGGTTTGTAATACTTTGAATCTTGAGATGAGGATGATGAGGTTTCTTAAGATGCTTCTTCATCTCCTTCAAAGGTAGTTTTTGTACAGGTTCACCTTCAATGATTCCTTGTGTAGAGTCATTGATTGAGGCTCCCATCATTCATGTTCAATAGGACCATTCATTTTTTGTTGGTGATTCATTGAGAACTTCTAGTGATTCATTACAACAGGTATCTCATTGTCTTCCTCATTGGGATTCCTATTTATCAAACATTTCATCATTATTTGTGTAATCTCACATTTTATATTTATAGGACATATTTGGGGAATTATCTCTCCTGTTTGATCATAGTCATTGTACAACCCTTGCCAAACCATCTTTAACTTTGGATCTTGTTCAACATAAATTTCACATAGTCATGGTTTGATACCTTCTATGATTGGGCATGTATCTAATTTGATTTTGGAATCTTAATCTTCAATGGTCAAGGAGACACATGAGGAAATTTCAAAGACATCATCACACATATTTATGCTTCTTTCTTTTAATTTCTATATGAAATGGGAAGTATTCCTACATTTTTACTTGGTTGAATCATTTCTTCCGAAAGGGAGACAATTTGTTTGTTGACATTGGATCATGTTTTGTCTTCAGGCACTTACCATTTTTGGAGGAGATTATACATTATAGGGGGGTTACATAGTCTCTCAATTTCTCTCTTATGGAGGGTATTTGTATTGTATATATGTGATGGATGGTGTACTTGGGGGGTATCATCGAGTCCTTCATACATCATCTTGTTTGTTTTCTTTTCTCTCTTTTGGAGAGGGGTTTTGTCCCACTGGGTTTTCTCTTTTTCTTTGTTTATGAGATATTTTATTTGCATTTGTACATGGGTACCTAAAATGGCCTAGTAACGAGGACCCATCTTTGTTTTTTTGCATCATTTGCATAATAATCTTCTCCCTAAGTTGCTCTTAAGAGGGGTGTTGGTGTGAATATATGTCTTGTACCTAGTAATTTATCTTACTAGGGACTTAGGAGACTTATTCACATGTTAAGTTTACTTAGGATATAAGATTCTTTCTAGAAGTCTTAGTTGGCATTTCTAGATCTTTTTTTTTAGCTTTTAATTTGTTTGATTCTTAGGTTGTTAGGCTATTATTTGCCTCCTCTCATAGGATTAAGACACATGTCACAATCATGTTTAAACATATTCCTCACCTTGCCTATATAAGCAAGGTCATTTTATACATTTGTAACATACTTCATACCTCATTATCATTTTGACAGGTCTTAATATCAATCAAGCTCATTCTTGCATACCCTCTTGTGGAAGGAATCCATTATTTTGGCAGGTGGTATCAGGTATAGAGCTAATCTTCAGCTCATACAAGATTAAATGTCAAATCATCAAAATCAGATATTATTGCCTCATGTCCTTAGAGTATTTTTCATTATACCATCATCATTATTTCATATTGTATGGATTTGTACAAATTCCTATTGTTCGTACAATCTACTAGCATAAACATTACATTATTGGTCAACATAATTGGTTGTAGAGAATATTCTCTCCATAGTGGCATATTCCTTTAGTTGGAATGATTTTGTATAGGTTTATGTTAGATGGTTATTTCACGATATGAAGTCATAATTTTAAATTCGTTTTTAATTAAAAAAATTGGATTAAAAATATTTTTTGAAAAACTATGGTTTAAAATATTTGGTTATCGTCAGTTGATTTACTTTTTTAGACAAAAGTTTGGGAAATAAAAAAACTACCATGAACCAAAAATTTGTATTATGTTAGTATTTAGTTAATATTTTTGGAAAGTATAATTTATAATAATTTTATTTACTTACTCTTTTCTAGTGAACATAGGATGTTTAGTGAACATACAGATCTATGTTCAATGCATGCACAAAGTTTTAAAAATAAATATTGTAAAATATATATGATTGCACTCTATATTCATGTCCTTGTTTCAAAAAAATATTAATTTAATATAATACATGAAAAAATTGTTTAGAAAATAACATTTATTAAAAATACCATTTTCTATTTTCTAGTGAACACAAGATGTTGATCGAATATAAAAGTCTATGTTCAATGCATGTGAAATGTTTTATAAAATGTAGAAAAATAGTGTGAAAAATATAATTACACTCTATATTGATGTCCTTGTTTCAAAAAAATTAAAATAATAATATAAATACATGAAAAATATTATGGTTAAAAATATCATTTATCAAAAATACTATAAATCATAAGGAACATGTTATTAAAAAATATTTATATAACTAAGATAAATTATTTTTAAATTATAGACTAGAATCTACATACAAAAGCTTAAAGCTTAGTAGTTCACATCACCTTCAAATTCTTTATAGTTTGCTAAATGACAAAAAATAAAAAAATTGGTTAAAATTTTGATTTGAATGTCCCACTTAGGCCACAAAGAGGGACACACCCTTATGTTTCCACCCCTAGGTGTTTGAAATGTGTGTTGCATCAAGTTAAATTCTTCATCATAGTTCTCAAAGATAAGCCTACCATTCCTTTACATTTTATTTCTTAATATATCATTTAATTATTCTAATTTATTACCTAGGTTAATATATGTTATTTGATTGAACTAATTAATTAAGTGATAATTTTATTAAAAATAAAAAAATTAATTCTTTCTTTATGAGTTAAAATAAACTAGTCAAGTTGATGCAACCAAATAGGAAAATTTGAAATTAGCTAATTACTATTGGGAATATGAAATTTAACAATGTGTTTTAGAAGTTGAATTAGATAGACGATTGTACTTGTCTTAAAAAATGAAGAATGAAGAGAAAATTGATAAAATTATTAAACTTGTCTGATGTTAGAATGAGAAATAGTGCCTCTTTATTAGTAGCTTATCTAAAAGTTTATGTTGGATCTTCGTTTCAATGTCAAAGGACAAGTTTGTGTCAATAGGAAGAATTTGTAGTTACAAATTTATACTTGAGATCTAAATTAATCCTAATAATCAATTATGTTTTTCTTTGTAAATTCACTTGATGTGTGATCCTAAGCTCTATTCCTCCTAAATTCTTGGGGACTAGCTTGGTATTTAAAAATAACTTAAAGGATTTTTGTTAAGTCACAAGGAGTTTTAACCGAGATCAATCCCCAAAAAATGAACAATGTATAAAATAGTAGGAAAATGCCTAAGCATTTTTTTTCTCTTTTTATTGCACCAAATTAAAATGTGTTGCTATTAATTGCAGGAGTGCTCAATAATGGTGTACTCTTGAATGTTTTAGGGGAATAGGAGATCTAAATTCTTAATTGTTAAAATGAATTCATTAAAATCTTTATATAATAGCACATAACATCATATTATCCCAAATGTATGTTTAGTTGACTCAAGGTGGAAGGGTGAAGGGCTAGTTGATCAAATTTAAATTTGTTATTGATTAGAAAGGGGAAATTTTGTGATTGTGAGATCACCCGTTTGACAATAGTCTTGTCGTGGAAAGGGATAATAGTTAAATGTAGGTGGCAACAACTAAATGGAGGTAGGTTCATGGAAAAGTGTGATAAGTTGATGGATAAGGTGTGTGTATGTAAATGGATTAAAATACTAAGGGAATGAGTCCATCTTGGCATAAGATCATAATATTTTTTCATTATATATATGTACTAAAACATCACCCTAAAATAGACAAAGTTGAATGAAAATTACATGGGTATATGGAATTCAATATTATGATTTACAAAGTTGGGGTGAGATGCCTCAAACCATGGTGGAAATCCATTGGAAGTGGTATTCATACACTCTCTTTCAAAATTATAAGCTCTGCATAGGTTATTCTTGGCTCTCTCCATTCTTACATATGGTGGATCAACTCAATCTCTATTGGTAACTTTAGTCCTCCTGTGGGACCTAGCAAAAAAAGTTTAATATGTTTGGTCTATGGTGTTGGAGTGGAAATTGGCTTGTTTTTCCTAATGATTCTTGTAGCAAGGCCTTCTTATGGGGACTTTTCTTTCTCACATGGTCTTTCCCTATCTCCATTTTCCTTTTTGTGGAAAATTTGAATCCCTCAAGAATCTCCTTTGATTTTTCCCTTAGCTTCAAGAAGTATGAAACTAAATTCATAAATTTTTAAACCTTTTATACCTACTCTATTTCCTTGGCACATAGTTTTTCTTAGAGATTGGCTTTGTCTCCCACACAAGTATACATATATCTATCATTATTTCATAGTGGAAGTACTTTGTAGTGTTTGAAATGATATGAATGCTTCTCTTTTTAATCACTCTGTTATTGATAAGCAATTTTATTTGTACACAAGAGATATCATTTTATTTAATATTCTCATGTAGATTCAGGTGCAAGCTAACCAAGTTGCATTAAAGTTACCCATCTCTAGGAGCTACTAGGGCACCAAGGCAATGCCCCCTGTATTGTTTCATGGGTTCCTCCTGACTCCACCTCCCCTTAATGATGTCAATGTGGATGTAACCATTTACCAAGTGTGATCACGGTTCTCATTCCCGTGGCCTATTGCTTTAGATTCCTAGAGATTTTGATACATGTGGAGGATGGTCCCAACCTTCCTATCCACCATCTCCCAAGAGAGATACTGGTTGGAAAAGCACTAGAAAATTTCCTCATTTGCAACTTACCATTTCTCTAGATTGTTCCCGTCAACCTTTTGAGGAAAATAAAGATGAAACTACCCCTCTCACTAGTTTAGAGTTGATTGATGATGCCACCCTCGAGGATTTTTGGGGGAAGCTTGATGATCAAGATCCTCCTCCCCTATCTTGCATAACATTGGCTACTTAGGTTTTATGTGGGCTTGATGCCTAGTTTATTATACTATTGTTATACTTTGTGGGTGTGTTGTCTACCACTCTACCCCTTTTTTTTGTTAATATTGTACTATTTTTCTCTTGTTAATATAAATTTTAATAAGTATGCAAAAAAAAAAATCTCACATAATTTTTGCATTAAACTCTTTAAAAAACAAATCTTTCAAATATATTGTCCTTCTCTATGCATATTTTATAAAATATTTTTTTATATATAAACTAAAAAATGGATTAAAAAATATTTTGAAGCCAAATAAATTGCACAAAGGAAAGCTTTCTTAGATTTAAAAAAATCTCTTACACAAATTATGTCCTAACCAACATCAACTCACTTTCCAAACTTAAAATAAATACCTTTTAATCCATCTCCTCCTACTCAAATTAAAATAAGTCCATTTCACTTCAATCCCCCCCCCCCAACACCTAGAGAAAGGTCCATTAAATGAAAATGAAGAACCAATTACGCAAGAAATTCTGCATGCACTCATTGTTGACTCCCAAACCTTAATGTAACTGTCTTGAAGGTCCTAAAATTAAATCATCTTGCTATAAATGCCATATCTAATGTCAAATTTTCTTTTTTAGAATAATTTTTCAATTTTTTTGAAACATTTTAAAAAATTGCAAATTTTTTTCCAAAGGGGCATAAGTCTATCCTATTTGCACTGGGCCATGTTCTAAGCTAAATTTCTTTGACACAACACAATAAACCGAATTGTATCAAAGAGGGGAAAAATGTAGACATTGAAAAATGTCCTAGGCCTGTGAGCATCATTTTCCACTTCTTCTCTCGCATAATTTAATAATTTTAATTATTTAATTATGGTCTAATGCCATATTCTTCTATTAATTAAATAATCTTTATTATTTAATTAATTCATTTCACTTTTAATATTCTTCCTTTGATTAATGAAATAAATTATATTTATTTAATTACGTCTCTAATTAATCCTTTCTCACCATAATTATTTATTTTTCGTTTTCCTACTATAATTAAATGATTATTTTAATTATTTAATTATTCATTAGCTTTTTCCTCTACAATTAAATGAATTTTATTTATTTAATTTCCACTTTTTCTTAAATAATTATTTTAATTATTTACTAATTTTTCATTTTCCCCTACTTTTAAATTAAATTATTATTTAATTTAAAAGTCAACTCTCCCTTTTTTCTAAAAATAAATAATTGTTTTAATTATTTAATTATTCACTTTCCCTCCTAGAATGAATAATTTATTAATTATTTAATTTACTCCATAATCTCTTTATCTGTGTCATTCTTATCCGTTTTCATCTCAATTAATTTCCACCCTTGATTGAATTAATTTATAATTCAATCTTCACCGTCCATCCTTAACTAAACCCTAATTTAGCCCTAACCCTATTCCTCTTTGCTTCTAAGCAATCTCATCCATTGATCAACATCATCTTTCTTCTTTCAATCCTAACCCCTCATTCAAATTTGGTTTTCTATAAAAGAGACCTATCCCTTTCATTTCAACCCTACAACCACTACTACTATCTTTGAAATTTTGTTATCATTATCATTAGGTTAACTGTTGCATACTCAAAATCTGAAGGCAAACAAGCATATAAAGCAAAATGGAGAAGAGCAATGAAGATGATTCGACCATAGCATAAGAATTGTTGGTAATATTGCTTTGTTATTTTATGTTTCTATATTCATTTGTGCTTCATTATTGGATTCAGATCTTTAGAGCTTGAATTTTATGTATTTTGGTGGTTAGTACTATTGATTTATGCCTTTTCCCGTGATTTCACCCTATTCTACACTACCATTATACAGATCTTGCAACTTATATAGGAAAGGATTGTCTGGTTTGCTTTCATTGTATCCGTTTATGCAATGGGAGAAGCTCAGCTTCGATTCGGAGCTCTAAATTCTGCAGATGTCAAAATGTGGTTAACAGCCCCAAATAAGGAAAAATACGAAAGAAATCCAGTTTTTCTCCATTCTGTCATTCTCAAAAGATCGGATTTTTTCAGAGTCAAGATGTCTGAGCGCTGGTCATCTGATAAACCAAGCGAACTAAGAGTAACTACTTCGCATAACTTCAATGACTATTTAAAATGCATTCAACTCATGTATGGCGAGTGGGTGTATTTCTCCAATGTTGAGGAATGCCTGGCTATTCTTTCTGTTGCTGCTGAGTTATTGGCTGATGACTGCATCCACAAATGCATGCAATATTTGGAAGCAGTTCGTTGGAGTTCTGCGCAAGAGTCCCAAATTCGAGATGTGCTATCTTGTCTGGGATTGAAACTTTTACCAGATTTAGCTGCCAGGCTTGATAAAGAGGATGATAAACATATAATTTTTGTGGAAAGAATGATCAATAAAATGTTCTCTCTTACTGAAGGTCAGCAGGTAAACCGGGCAACTGCGGAGAAATATATAGCGGGCATCATGGAGGGAAATACATGTAGAGATGTTGTGGAAGTATGCGGGCGTGTGCTTTTGCAGAAGTTCAAATCATCCATTGCTTCTCGTAGTTTCATGGTTATGAGGTCGCGCTTTAAATTTATCGAGCTTTGTGAGGGAGAGATACTGAATAGTGCATTCATCGCTTTTTGTGAAGATCCAGAATTTATGAAGTACGTGAAGGAGAGGTACAAGGGGCCTTCATGCATATACCAACACCTTGGTGAAGATGTGTTCTACATTATAATCTGGTTTATGAAAGCCATAGGAGACGGAAAGATAGTAATTTCAAGAGCTTCTCGAATTTCTTTCCTCACAACCTGGCTACCGTTCATGGGAGAATTGTGCAGTCAAAGACTTCACAAACTTGGTGAGCTTGATAAAGCAGCGCTAAACATCATTGAGAGCCTCCCTTTAGTTGATAGGAAACGTATTTGCGTAGTATGGGCAGAGGTTTACAGGACCTATGGCATCGACATCGCTACGCCGTTGAGTTTGTTTAAAGATCTGCAAGATGAGCATTACAAATCAACATGAAAGTAGTAGTATATAGTGTTCTATTAAATCCTGGATAATCTTTGAGTTTTACTTTTGTGTTTTCGTTTGGAGATGTTGGGCTCCGGTGTTTATTCACGCCTACCGTTGGCTATTGGACTACAGTTAGTGTTTGAGCTATGGTAGTTTTTGAATTTGGAAAGAGTCTGCGATGATTGAAGTTCACATACTCGTTTTCTTCAACTTGTCGCTGCCTGATACAGTTAATATTGTGATTAAAAAGTTTACTAAAATTTCCAATTATGTCTTCCATAAGCTTTATTATATTTCAGAGGTTGAAAATCCTCAGATAAGCTCTGCTTCTTCAACCGTCAATATTTATTATGTATAATGGGTTGAAAAAATGAGAGATTGAGACCATTTTTGTACTCTCAGACAGTCATTATATTCCAAATTATATGTGGCTGTTCTTCCGTCGTTAAACAATCGGCTAAAATTTTGTCAAATTTTATATGTTTAATTCAATGGTGCTTCCATTTAACATTTCAATTCTTATCAGATGCAAATATATTTGTTTTGGGCAGATTTCATTAACCCCTTTGCAGCAAGTTTTATTATTTTTGCGAATAATCTGTTATTAATTCAAGAATTTTTGTTAGCTTATTCTTATAATCTCTAAAACATTGTGCTAGGAGCGGTGCCGTTTGGTATATTTCAATACGTGAGTGCTTTTTGAAAATCACTTTTGAATTTGTACTGGGTATACAGCTCTGGGAAGAAGAGTGTTGGTCCAAGTGCGATATTTTCCTCTTCTGCTTTCTTTAGGGTTTACCCATGGCGTTTAGCGCAGGGCACACAACCTGAAGTGCCGCGGGGTGAATGTGCAGCGCTGTAATCGTTTGGTATGTGCTCAATGTTTGTTCTGCATTTTGTCTTCCTAAAATCCTAGCAAGTGATGAGTTTTCTGACTAGTCTTTTTACTGAATTTTTAATGGAGGTTTGTACATTTATTTGATTCACAAAGCTATCTTTATTTCTAGGGAAGTTTTGGATGCGTAATGTATTCGTTAAATTTACAAATCGTATGCTACTCTGTCCATTAAAATTCACAGAGGTATTATAAATGTTTTCGCTAAGTTTCTATGTAAGCTATCTTTATTTTTCCACATTTTGATAGATTAGTTTTTTGATAGATTAGTTTTTCAGACAATTTAATTGAAATATTTCAGATGTTTTTAATGAAAAATATATAAGACAATATTGTTGTAATGATTTTTGTTGGCTTTCAATCAATTAAAAATGATAACTTTTTTTTGTTAAAAAATAAATTTCAATTTTGTAAAGTTAATTTATAAAAGGATACACCAATTTAAAAGGATGACCCAAACATGCAAGTATTCTATATATTGATTTTCAAATTGGTCTCACACACTTTATAATATGACCTATAATGCATTACCTAATAATATACGAGGGTGGAGCACACAAACAAAAATTGCACCCTTACAAAAGCATGTTTGCTAGGTTTGTTTTTCTCGCTTTAAAAGATGTAGACACTTTATTTGGATGTAATCAAAGGGCATTCCACCATAATCATTTTAACATTCCAAGTATTTATTTAAAGTTTTAATTATTGTCAATGGTTTTTTATTTATTTTTTATGTAATTTTTAATTTATTATTTTTTAATATTAAATATTAAATATTTATATGTTTATTTTGTTGTGTTTTAAAATTTTTATGTATATTTATAATATTTTGAGATGTCTATATTCAAATATCTATTTAGATAGATTCATGAACATGAATAAATAATTAAATAGATAAGAAAAAATAAAATGAGATTGAATATAATGATGAAATGGAAGAAGAAGAAGGAGGTCAAACTTTTATTTGTTTAGATGGAGTATTGATTTTGAAAGTGTGAGGTTAAATTTGTTGGTGATTTTATATAGTGATTGAATTATTCATCATTAAAAAAAATAGTAATTTTTTATTGATCAAGATTTCTAGTATTTTGAGAAATCTATCATTATTTGTATAATTAAAGTTGAATTTGATTTGTTAAACAAATTTTTAACAAATATTTTATTAAATATTATTGCAACAATTAACTACTATTTATGAATTTAATATTTCCAACAAAATATTTTATTATTATTAATAATTAAATATTTTTAACAATTAACACAATTGAATCTTGATAAAAACATTTCTAATTAAATTTATTTTTATTATTTATAATTAATCTAATAAATATTTTATAATGATGACAAAACAAGAAATATCATATCATAACCATATAAATAAAGTATAAAAATATAAAATAACTCCTTAATTAATAAACTAAATATAAAATAAATCCTAAATAAATAAGATAATTCTTCAATAAATAAACTTAAATAAAAATAGTCGCTCATTTCTAATGTCTCATGTCATATGTTTGAGAAGTGGAGACACATATTATGAATGGTAAAACACCTTCATTGGGCAATTGTGGAGTCACAACTTGAAATAATAGAAGAAAATCAAATTCCAAGTAAATAAATATAATATTATCATCACGATTCACAAAATCTCAATAATCAATATTATTGATAACATGTAAGTAAGTGATTTAAGTGTGACAATATCCCATTACAGTGGACTAGTTTTTTTGGAGTTACCCTTCAAAGTAGATATACCGATATGATTTCAAAAATATGGATAGATTGGATGAAGAAAAACATATTAAGTGTTATTAGTCCTTGCCTATATAGGTGGGAGACTAATGTTTTCATTTGAACGAGAGGTAATTATTGTTGTCTTGAAAAGGAGTAAAGAGAAAGTATAGTATTTTATCAAAGTTTTGTTTTATTTTTATTTTTCATGAAAATTAATAGTTAAAATGGCTATTAGCTTGTTAGAGCCTAATTTTCTAAGGGTACTAAATTCTAAAAAATAATGTAAACAAGCTTATGGAGGGTGTGTGTTCCTAATGTTTTGTTGTTTTTTGTTGGTTGGGCACATGGGTTTGCAATTGGGTGTGTGACATTATACAAAAGTATTGGGAATTAAGGTGTCTAAACCTTGACAATTCCTAAGTTATTTATTTATTATAATTTTATATTTTCTCATGATTATTTTATATTTATATTAGTAAATATACATGCTCCATCAAAAGGGGCATGATAATTTTAGTTGACACTTTTACCACATGTTGATGCCTTGAAAAATAAGTTATTAGTTTTCAAAAGATGCCCATTTAGTGGTCTAACATGGAAAGCTTATTTTAAGGATGTTATGACAAATTCTATGAAAACTATAAGGGCTAAAGGTAGGAGAGATCATTTTAGATGTGAGAATCAATTATGACATGCATAACAAATCTTTGCATAAGTTATTGATGGTTTATGACACATATAAGAACATATCCTATTTTATAGGGATTTTTTTATGACAACTTATAAGAGGGTGTAAAGTTATGAAATATACTATATTTAGCATGTAAGGGTTGTATGGATTTTTACGATGGAATTTTGGAAATTTTTTTTGGCCCATGGTAATTTTTTATGGTGGTATTTTGAGCCTCCATGAATCTATATATTGAGGGATTGAGATGGAGATATTATGAGATGTTTTACAAGTACATAGATGATGTTGGAATGGATGCAAGATTGAATTTTTTTTATGTATTGTAATCTCTTTGAAAAATAATACAAATTTACCCCTTATTCTTGGTGGAGTTTTTTTACCCAAAAGGGTTTTCTCCATATAAATCCATATATTATGTATATGAAGTTTGAGTTGTGTGATTTCTTTGTTGATTAAATAATCTCTCCATTAATTTCTACAAGTTTATATTTCAAATTTTCAAGTTATATTAAATTTTCATATTATAGTGGTTGCCTTCATTTCTAACATTTAGTAATAGAGCTTAGCCAAATTTGTCTATTCGGTGGAAGTGTGAAGGATTTTGTGTTCTAGTGGGAGTTCTATTTTGTAAATTTTTATTTATAGAAGTTATGGTTGCATCTACATCTTGATTGGAAATTGAGGAGTTTAATGGATCTAACTATGACCTTTAGAAGCTAAAAATGGAGGATCTCCTTAAAAAAGATATCAATGGCTGGTTGCAATAAAAGAAAAGAAACCATACACAATCATTCAAGATGATTGGGAGAAGATGGACAAAAAGATGTGAGGTACTAATTGGTTATGCCTTGTAAATTTTGTCCTCTTGAATGTGTTTGAAAAGACTACATTTGCTTTGTGGAAACAATTGGGTGAGATTTATCAAGAGAAGAGCCTTGTGAATAAATTGTATATAAAAATAAAATTATTTTCTCTTTAAATGAAAAAATGTGAATCCATAGTAGAGAATTTACATTCATTTAATTTGATTTTGAGTCAATTAGTAGCTATAGATGTTAAATATGAGGAAGATGACAAATGCATTATGCTTCTTTGTTCTTTACTTGAGTCATCGGAAAATTGCATTCTTGATATCAATCCTAACCTTAAAGATCTCAAGATGGATGCACTTGTTGCAACTTTGTTGTCATAGGAAATGAGGAAGAAGGTTATAGATATCTTAGTGGATGCTCTTAATTTTAGGGACATGTCTAAAGAAAGAGATCCAAAAGGAGATCAAAGGTCTAAGGTCAAGTCTAAAGGTCATTCTAGGACTCAGGTGGAAAGAATAATAGGGTAAAATGTTAGAACCATGGGAAAAGGGGACGTGTGAAGGAGGATTTCAAAACTAAAAAGAAACATCAGGATTGTGCAATAAAAAATTCCTTCAATGTAGGTGATGAAGTTTTACTTTCTACACGTGTAATATCATTTCTAATGAACATTGGTTGGTTGACTCAAGATGCTCATATTACATGACTCCTCATCAAGAGTGTTTTTCCACATATGAGAAATACAATGGAGGTAATGTCTACCTTGGGTAAAACAATATATATCCAATTGTTGGGTGGGGAAAGGTATTGTTGTGTTTTAGTGATGGGAGGATTAAAACCTCCATGGTGTTTTGCATATTCATGGATTAGCAAGAGAGTTTATTTTAGTTTCCAAGTTGAATGATTCAAGAATGTTTATGTAACAATTAATAAGAATGGTTGCAAATTGGTGAAAGGAAGATGTGAGGTAGCAAAGAGAACTCATATGAAAACCCATTTAATCTTGATGCCACTACTATTTGGAAGTCCACCTATGTGGCTGAGAACTACAAAAATACATGTATGTTGTGGCACCATAAATTGAACCACATAGTTAAAATGTTTTAACAATATTATTAATAAAAAAATGTCAAACGATTTATCTTATGCTAATAAGAACTTTGATTTTTATGAGCATTTTGTGTTTGACAAAATAATAGAGGTTTTTTTCCTTTACAAAGTGTAGCATCATAAATTGTCAACCTTGACAATTTCACACTATATTGACACCCTCTTTCCCCTATAGAATTAAAAATATTAATATTTTTTTCATTTTGAGGCTAGATCAATAAAATATATTTACATCCTCAACGTCTTGACAAATTTCAGTAAAAAACACCCAATCAAGGGTGCCCACACCCCTGACATAAAGATGTCCTATTTTATTTTATTTAAATTTTAGTGTCGATATTTGGAGAATTAAAAATATCCCAAGTTGGCCTATATTCAAAAATATAAATAAGGATGCATATAAACAAGTTTTATTCTCATTTGAACATTAGAAAAGAGATGATTATGAACAAGGAGTTATTATGATCAAATTATGAAGATGTATAGTTATCCTCAATATACTAGCTACAATAATCTAATGTGTTTTGTGTACTAGCCTCTTGGGGTTCTATCAAGAAATCCAAGCATCCATCGATCAACATTTGTGGAAACTCATGGTGTGGACATCACTTTGACAAGGGTTTCATACCAAGGAAATATTATCATTTATCATTTTATTTTAGTCATTATTATTATTAAGTCTCTACCTAACCTATGGTAATCCCTCTTTACCATCATTGTTTGTTGTAAATGAAGGTGAAAACACTAAAACAAGGTTTGACTTAGGCAAGTCCCTATACAACATAGCCTTTCCCTCTCTTTTCATGTTTACAAGTCAGATCTAAAGGTTCCATCAACAAATAGTTATAGGAAACACAATGCAAATAGTAACACAATATCTAAAATTTATAGATCCTAAAAAGGTATCCTTTTGGGTCTAGGGAACCCATGTCATTGACCCCCAAATTCATGCTCAACTTTTGATAACAGGTTTTTCTTTGTTACCATTTTTTAGATATAGGTTTGTTTCATCAGTTTCCATTTTCATCTGCTTAATAAATTATATTTTCAAATCTAAGGTTTATGTCAAAGAGGTTGATTAAATTGCACATCAAAATTCTTCTTGCAACTCAAGAGGACCAAACCCTAGGAAATTTGGTTTCCTTGTGGCATCATCAATCCTAATTGGTTTTATGTTCAAATGTTGAGTCAAGTGAAAGAGTTGATCATAGTTGGATCTAGGATTTGTTTTCCTACTTTGCATTTTGGTGAACTTGACATATCCTATACTTGTAATTTTCTAATTTTTATAGCATGAATTCTTAAAATTGATCAAAAAACCTAATTTATTTGATGATATTATTTTTTGATAAAGGAAAAACAGGTTTTACAGGGACCCGAAACCACCAAGTTTACAATAAAAGAGAAAGGACTAAAAAGTCCAATAGAAAAAAATAGGCAACAAAAAGGAAAAACCGAAAAAGCAACAGCCACCCACAAAAGACCAGAGGGTCGACAAAAAACCAGCCAAAAGCCAACAAAAAGACCAACCGCGAACTAACCTAGAGTCTTCATAATGCACTCGTCTCAAATTTAGGTTCTGAGATGTCCTAACACCCTTCTTGAAGGTTTGAATCATCTGCGGCATTGGAGGAGCCTTCCTCTTCAAATTAGCCCTGGTTCTCTTTGAAATACCAACATCCTCATCCTGGTTTTTATCATTGACCTCTTCCAGATCAACCACCAAAGACCCCTATTGAGCTTTGTCCAATTTTTTAGTCATGGCATTGATAATGATGGCATTGTGTCTTGCCATCCTATTGTTCTGCTCGACTATAATTTTAACAGTATTTTTCATTTTATCCAACTCAATTTCAACTCTTCTATCCATGCCCGCTTGGTTCTAAGTTTCTTTACTGGCACCATGATCTTTTCACTTTGCCTCCTTCTTGCCAAGCACCGTAACCTTGGCTCCCATTTCTTCCAGTTTACTTTGAAGGGCCCAGTTTTCTATTTTTAGCTCATTGATTTTATGAAAGATCCATTTCAAAATTCTGAAATGGTCATCAACATTATTCCTAGCTAAACCCAAGACATCCACAGTGGGTTCCCTTTCTAGGTTGAAGCAAGTTTTAGCAGGGTCAGGGGTTACAGGGGAACCAATTCTAGCATCTTTTCCGACAATAGGGAAGCAAAGGATGAAGTATTGTTAGCACCAAAATCCTCATAATATTTGATGATATTGTTATTAATTTACTTTTTTTCAAAAATTAAGAATTTTCTCTCTTTGTTCATGAAACATTAGGCACCTTGGTGAATCCAATTTAGATCATAATTGCAAATATTTTGAATTTAATCGAATAATTTCATATATTATTTTCCTTGTTTACGACTTAGATCGAATTATTTCATTGTTAAATTTGAGTTCAATCTTAGGTTGTTTTAATTTATCAAGGTCCAAGCACATTTTTATGAAAAACATTGAAAAAGTAAAGATTTGCATAGAGTTTTTCATTTCAAAAGCTCAAAAAGTGTTATCTTTCAACATTTTCTAGATAAATTCAGTTAGTTACAACATTTTAAAGTCTAAATTTTTTCATTTGAATATATTTAACTTTTAAAAAAACATAAAATTTTATGCATGTGTGTGCTTCACATAGATATATTACCCATTTTCATGCATTTTTAGAAATTTGTATCCTTTCAAACCTAAACCTATGCAACCTTAGATCCTCTAAAATTGTAATTGATATTTCCAGATTTTTAAATTATTAAAAACTTGCACCTCTAGTCTAGGGAATACACTCCCCAACCACCTTCCATGTTTTGGTAGTTGGTCCCTAAAACTTCTAAATTTTGTTGTGTGGTGCCATTTTAGCCCTAATTTACTAATTCAATGCATTAACCCTAAAAAGGATATAAATAAATTTCTAGCAATGAGAACATCGTGGATGCAAAAGAATAAAATCATTGATACCTTCTAATGCCACTACATAATATTCCATCCTTCAAGTAATCATGCTTTGTCCTCCTACAATATTTTCCTACTAGTGAGGATATCTTCAGACAAGAGGATGCAAAACATTGATAATCATGAAACTCATGTTTTTCCATCTCCCAATATCTCTCCTACTCGTGAGGATATATTGGTGTAGGAGGATGCGATCATTGATAATTATGAGAGCCATTTTTATCCCTCTCCCAATATCTCCCCTACTTGTGAGGATATCTTGGCACAAGAGGATGCAATCATCAATAATCTTGTTTCCATCATAGTAAAATAAACTATAAAAATATTATGTAAGATGATAGTAAAATATATTTTATTCATGATATATTTGAAAAAAAATAAGATATATTTTCATTTTATAAAACAATTTTCAATAGATACCCATCACAAAGTATTGAATTGACAAACATTGTTGATCATCAAATTGAGGCCCTGTGGTGAACACAAGGGAGTTGGTAATTTGATATTTTATTCAAGAATTAAAAAAACCTTCTATAGAAATGTCAGATGGTATCACTCTTTAATCATATCATGTGTGTGATCCATTTAATAGTACACATTAAAATTGTGAAAATTATCAATCAAATCCAAAAATTATACTCAAGTTCAACAAAATAAATTGTGAAAACTTGATATTTTTAATACAAAGTAAGACTCGCAGTGAGATATACCTATCTTTTTTAATAGATCAGTGCTCATTTATTTAATCTCCTTCACTTTCCATTTAATTCAAAATATGCATTTGATCTAATTGAAACTAGCCAAAACCCAAAGTAAAGATACCTTCTCTCAAGTGGACATTTACCAAAGAATGTATTGGAGAGACCCTTTTATTTGCTTAATCATCATTGTGTTTTTCTTCTAGTCTTATTATGTTCTTAATTCTTTTGTGAATAATACAAACTCAACTATTTGATGATAATTGTATCCTCTCTTTTATACTTTTCTTGTGAATGTAAGACAATGAAATTATAAGGTGCTTCAAACAACCTCTCGTCATATTAAAAAAAAACCTAATTTCTTTTACTATTTTGGTTTATACCTTCGACATGCTCAAGCCATATTTGGTATGTCCTCTACCAGCGACCACATAATTCTACCTCAAACATGCTACAAAAGGGTTCAAATTGATTATTGTTCGCTGATCTTTAAGGCATGGCCTTGCAAGTCACAACACATCAAATCTCTATCTAATTTGATTGCCAGTGTAACAAATGTCATATCAAATTATAGGCTATTTGTAATGCCATAGTGGCGATAGTATCTGTGATGTAGAAAAATGGCCCCTTTTCATTTTCATGGCCTTTTAGGTCTTGTTTCATGGTGTTTGTCTATTTTTCTTTGATTTTATGTTGTGACATGGCTTGAACATGCTTATTTAGGTACTAAAATTCAAAGAATGACATCTTGTGAAGGTGTTGTGAAGTTTTGTAAGAAATTTCTACATTCTTCTAGACTCTATTAATTAAAATTCACCTAAAAATCACCTTTTTATTCATCAACAAGTCCTATTTTGAAGTGTTATAAAGTCTTGTAATGAGCTTTCATGCTTTTTCTAAGCATATTTTTCACTATTTATCCCTTTCTCATGCTTTATTTGGCCCCTTTATGCTCTCATATGCTTAATTAAGTGTATTTTTGAGTATTATCCCAACAAACAACATTAAATACAACATATTCCCTGACACACATTTTCAGGTCCTAGGCGGGACCCATTCACCATGGGTGGCGAATGAGTCCCCCTTGGCCTCAAATTCAAAATATTTTAAATTTCCTTTTAGGATTTTATTTCAAAAACACTTAATGTCGGCCTGTGATGAGGTATGAATGGGTAACTAAGGCACATGTGTGTATAAATAAGTGATTTTCACCTCATTTCAACCCCCATTCATCAAGTTCACTTATGCAACTATTCATTCAAGCATTCAAGCATTTTACAACATTAATTCAATCACTATTCAAGCACTTCGAAGCAACCATTGACATTACTTTAGACTTGCATCATCAAGGGTTTGGTAACTTGATAGCATTTGCATATTGTTAGTTTATCATTCCTTTGCATTTCATTATTTTATTAAGGGCTTGATTAAAAAAAGTGGGGTTTGACCAAGGCAAACCCCTATTCACTAACCCTAAACCATTTTTCCCCTATTGCATGTTTGTTTGCAGCCTTTTGTGTGCATATTTAACAAGATTTTTGGTGTTGAAGACTAGTTTACAAGTCAACTCAAGTCTATTTCAAGCTTGGATAAGGTTTTCTGTCTGTTTCCTAGATAATTGACTTCAACAACTCGACAAGCAGTGATTTCTAGATCTGGTGTTGTTGAGTTGTCTCTTGATTTTTCAAAAATTTGGGAGAGGACTGATTCGCCACCTGTGGTGAATGAGTCCCACCTTAGGACTGAAAATATGAATTTTGTCAGATTCCAGATCCCGACAGATAGAAACTTGTTCCCGAAAGTTTTTCACCAGGAGGAGGACTGATTCACCACCCTGGGCGAATGAGTCCCACTATGAAAAATTAGTGATTTCAATCAGCATCCACAACCTTCTATATTCATCATACTTCACCTAGGTGCACTTTGATTTAACTCATTTCTTTCTTTTCTGCATATTTTCTTCATTTACTTCATTGTTTGCATATCACAATGTGTTTTAAAACATAGCTTTAATTTCACTTTTTCATTCATATTCATTCAATTAGATCAGTTAATTGCATTTATTTAACTTCATTTAGGTTAGACAACATTGCACATAACATAATTTGAATGAACCATTAGCACTTTTGCTCCTATCTCTCTCCTTTTAGGTGAAAAACTCTAGAAGAGCAAGAGTAGCCCATAGGAGCCAAAAATCAATGGTTCAGTATCACATTGCAAGCACTCCATATAATATGATTGTACAAATTAAGTACAGTTGGATTTTAAGCTTGTTAGGTTTTCTCTTATCTCGATGATGAGTTCAAATTAATATCATGTCAAGTCCTCAAATCTCATATAGATGAATTTAATTATTGAATGAAGTGTGACTATGGTACGAGTCATCCAAATATTGGTACACTTATTTTGTTCTACTTGATAAGTAGGAGGAATTTTACACAATGGGGTTGCAAGCTAAGTGGGATTAACCTTGGGGAGAACTCCATGGTTAAGTGCACTTGAGCTGGAGTAGTATTAGGATGGGTGACCTCCCAAGAAGGTCTAGTGCTTCACCTCTTTGAGCATCACCTAGATGCAATGAGTGCTAAGTGGATCATTCATTATCATGAGAGATGGGTTCTTGTGAACCTCTACGCATGAAACATGGGTCAATGAGTTTGACTCGTATAACTACGTGATTGAATCTTGATAGTAATATCATAATTTGTTCTACTTTCCAAAGTGATTTGATTTTGTAATCAAATTTGGTTTAAATGCAATTTTAATTCTAGTGTAACAGAAAATGGGGAAGCATTGATGATTTTATAGAAAAAAAAGAAGAAAAACTAGAATAATTTATCATTTCTCCATGCGTGTAATGTTTCTTGGTCATTCTAACCATAATTTTTTATAGATTATCCTAACATTTTCTAGTGGACAGAGTGGTTCACATGGAATGCTATGTGTCTACCAACTTAGGTTTGAGAAATAGGGTTTACATATTACTTTCAATATTATTTTGTCTCCCTATCTTTACTTTCCTTGAAACAAGCTTCTTATCCCTCAAAGAGGTCTCAAATCCCAAGAATAGATCTCTATTTTTTATGATTGGGAGTAAAATAATTATTGATGGTCATGTTTGATGGTAAAACGTCATCACATCTCAACTAGTTTTAGTATTAAAAGTTGGAGGTATTATAAAATAGATGGGTTATTATACCGAGGGAATTTCTTATTTGAATTTCATCAAGTTTATTTTTCAATCAATGGCAAATAGTTTCAAATGAGTTATGCAAGACGATGTAAATGATCATGACTGTTTCTTCTCGCCAATTTTTTCTTATTGTTTTTCCTGCTATTTTTCACATTTGTCATTTCTGGCTCCAAACTTTTCCTGCTTTTATTTTCTCGATGTCGTCTGCTTTGATTGGTTTCATTCATAAATGCATTAACATTGGCATCCTTAACATTGATTCTCATTGATACTACAGTTGATAATAATAACCACATTATTCTTGACATTTTTTCACTATCATTGTAGTGGTATTAGTATTAATCGACATGTGTTATACTAAAGACAATTTGTGTATTATTATACCTACACATAATGAGATTTTCTAGTATAACAATTAAATTCTTATTTTTATCACCATAACAAAATTAATGCATTTAAGAATAGAGTACATCCACGATACCAACTTACCTTTCACAATTAAGATTTATATGTTATTTTCAATATGCTTTTGTCTCCTATCTTTACTTTCATTGAATCAAACTTGTCATCACTCAAAGAGGTCTCAAATCTCAAGAATAGACCTCTATTTTTCATCATTGCAAGTAAGACAATTATCGAGGGTCATGTGTGGTGGCAAAAAAGCCATGCCACCTCAACTAGTTTTAATATTAAAGGTTGTTGGTACTATAAAATAGATTGGTAATTTGAACCCATGGAATCATGATTTTTATCCTCCTCTATCACAAACATATACATATATTCTCATATTGTTTCATCAAATTTGTCCATCTTTGTTTTTTCTCATTAACAATGAATGTGCTCAAATTAATTTCTTATATTATCTATTCCCCACTTCCTTTACAAATGAATAAATTCCCATCAATAACTCCACCTATTCCTCTACGATGAGTTGCCCTATTTCTATTATTGTTGTGAATGCTTACTTTCCCATTGAAAGAATTTATTTGGTCTAGCTTCCTCTAATCCATCAAATTCCAATTCCAACTAAGATTTGGGTTTTTTGTGAGGCATGATCCATGGCATCATAATTTCAAGCCATATAGTAAAGTTTGTGGAAAAACATTAGATGGCATAGAAATACACTATCACAAATTAGATCATGATTTAGAGTATCACATTTCTTTGTCCTAAAATTAATTTATAACATAGGTGGTAGGGCCCTACCATATTGTGTAAGGCACTTACAATTTTATAGAATTACATCAAGGCTCAATCTAAATAGCTTTGGTCTAGGAGGATTCAATCAAATCAAGTTCAATAAAAATCCCTTAAATTGAAACCCACTTATGTAGCCACCTTGTTTGTGGTAGTCTTTATTAAAACAATAAAATTCTCATGTTTGTAAAGGTTAAACACAATCAGCTAAATATAGAAGTTTACTTATATGTAGCCCTTAGAATCATCTTTTCAAATATTATATAATACATAAAATAGAATTTTACATTTTAAAAAATTAATTAATTTCTAATTAAGATAGGTCTATTGCAATAAATAAATATATTTGAGATAGAAAAATTAGCAAATTAGGTCCATTTTTTTTTTTTAAATTACACTACACTTAGGATCATTAAAAAGATATATGTTTGAAATGTCAAAAATTGTTTCCCCTATGTTTTATGACATAGAACAACAATTTTCTCCAAGTTTCACTCAAGGAAACCTTAGAGATCTCAATCCAAGGATAGAATGAGGGAAAGAGATATGCAATAAGGTGTCCTAGGGTATGATTAAAGACTAAAGAGGGGTTCACCACCAAGCTAGGGCTTTGAAAGACAAGGAATGTAAGAGATATGCAAGGTTTAAACAAATGACCTAGAAATGAGTTCAAATCAAAATAGTAAACTGGAAAAGTAAAAAGGTGCACCTAGAAACTAAAGAGGCTTGAATGAGGGTCCAAAATCTTGGAAATGTTAAATTTTTAAGCACACTGGGACTCATACGCCATTAGGGGTGATTTAGTCCCAGTATAGGGTTTTGGACCAAAACTAGAATCTGGAATTGTTGAATTAGGATCTACAAAAAAAGTTTGAAAATAGGTATACTAGGACTCATACGCCACAAGTGGTGATTTTTTCCCAGTATCAGGGTTGCTTAGAAACTCTGATATCCTCTAATGATCTCTTGTAGCTTCCCTCTTGTCAAATCTCTGGTTATGAAAAACTAAATTACAACCTGTAGGTGGCTTTCCCTAATCTTGCAAGTAAGGTGAAAACTTTGACAACTTGACAAATTTTCTCCAATCCTTCTCTTCAATGGGTCTTCAACCTAGATCTACAAATCAGACATCAAAGAGGGGAAAAAATGTTGTTTTGTTAGTGGATAAGGGCTTCCCTTGGTCAAACCTCGTTTTGGTAATCAAACCTTTAAATGAAATCAAATAGAATGGAGGAATGATGAATGACCAAATATGCAATGTTGCAACTCACCAAACCCTTGAAAAAAATGTTGCAATATTGTAAGTAATGGATAACATGAATGTGGATCTTGACTCTTGCTTGTATGTTATGGATCTTGACTTGAATGCTTGCTTGAATCATAAAAACCCTACATCACAAATGTTAGCTCAAAAAAAAAATGATGCATGATGACTTTGACATGATGCTTGATACTTGAATAGTGTTCCAAAATGCTTGATAATTACTCTTGAATGCTAGAATGTTTGATCTCTAGGTGACCTATAAACTTGATAGGAGAAAATGAGTGAAATAACCTTGTATTTATACTTTTTTATGTCAAATTTCTCAAAATTACAACACTACAAGCTGACATTAGATCCAGGAGAATAAAATCCTGCCAAAATTTTGAATTCAAATTAGGTCTAAGCTAAGTGGTACGCATATGAAAATTGGGGCATATGAGTCCCATTAGACTAAGCTCGAGACACATTTTTCAAGAAAGGTTTAATTTAATGTTAAATTCAGATCTAGGCCCTGAAGCTTTGGTTCGACCCATATGCCCAAGGTGGCGTATGAGTCCTAGATCACTAAATCTATACCATAAAATCCAAAATCACTAAATTCAGATTTTTCAATTGATGTATGTTGGGATTATCCTCAGAAAGATGCATTAATTAAGGCTTTTGGATGAAAAATAAGGCATAAAGAAGCCTAAGTTTTAGCAAGGAGGTCCCAAACAAGTGTGAAAATGTAAAGGACGACATTTTTCTACACTACAATGTTTTTTTGTAAAACACAAATCTATATTTTTTAACACCAATTAAAATTTTATTAGAAATAATTAAAATATTCAATAAAGATAATAATTTTATTTGAGGCTCCTAAAATGCTCCACTCCATTTCTGCATCTACGCAATTTGCACCTAGAGGTGATGGTGCCTTGGGAAATTGATGTTCGATAGTGGGCGACTTTGACTCTAGGGCTTCCTCACGCATGGGCCATGGCCAAATTTATGAAGCCAAGTTAGATTATAGGAAAGCTTTGAATAGTAGTGCTAGGGTTTGTGGCACGAGCAGAACAAATGGTGGGTTGCTTGGCAAAAATATCTCCTCGGGTAAATACTACCATGCTACTGCTTCTTCTGCTTTGCCAATGAAGGAGGACTCTTGGCTGCATGGAGATCATGGTGGGAGGGAGTGCACTAGAATGAAGAAAAAAGTTGTAGATGGAAAACCCATGCTCGGTGATTTATGAAATGGGGTGGGGCATTCACCAAAGGTGCATGATGAGGGTTGGTTCCTGAATGAGGATGATGCTCACAAACAAGGGTTTTCAAATTTGACTTGGAAAATTGCAAAGGAAATGGTGGGTTTGTATTGCGAAATAGAAGGTAAACAATCCTAGCGACCACTTCCATGTGCCTCTAACCCCCTAACAATGGTCTTGGGTGAGGAGATTTGCAATGAGGTCATAAAAATGAGATATATTTCACTGAGTTGGGCTTGATTGAAAGATTCAAAGGTTTCTAGCCAAGCCTCGCTACGTTGCATCAGTAGATCACCAAAACATGGTGCCCCATTTTGGACGGTGATGTAGAGGTTTATCCTTGTGCGCGAGGATTTTTTGTGGTCCTATTTGAGAGTGATTGAGATAGGAACACAATATTATGTGATTACCAATGTAGTTTTGACCAACACTTTCTTATGTTGAAGCTATGGCACCCCTCTTTCAATCCTCTTACTGAGTCTTTTGCTGCTACTCCAACTTGGGTAAGATTTCCAAACCTTCCACTATAATTCTAGTTTGATTCTTTCTTTGAATCCATTGGAAATTAATTAGGGAAGTTATTGGGGGTTGATGAGAATTCATCAAACTACATGTTCACAACCTATGCTCACATTATGGTGGATTTGGACACCTCCAAGGCACTTGTGGCCAAGTTAACTCTAAAAAATGCCAATAAAAACTAGGTTCAATCATTATATTATGAGGGTTTACCATTTCATTATCGTAGATGTTTCAATACTAGACATATTTCTGCTCATTTTGCTAAGCAAAGAAGTGATAGCCAAGCCACATAGCGGAAAGACATTTCACCTGAGCATTATTCAGTAGAACAAGGAGGGTCGCTTAAGGAAGATTTAGCCACCGATGATACCCCAATAGGAAGGGTTGATGCTCAGAAGTCACCACCATTACCAAAGGTAAAGGAAAAAAAGACCCCCCCCAATAGGAGGAAAAAAACATGTGGAAGTCAAGAAGCCAAAATCAGGTGATGTGGTGGCTGATATGGTAGAAAGTGTATTGACCTTGGGTTTTGTGGGGAAACAAAATCCCCCTCAATAGGAAGAAAGAGAACTACAACTAGGTGAAGAGGTCATTGTGGGAGCTAAGTATACAAAGGGAAATTGGACCATGGTTCAAAGAAAAAGGGAGAAAAATGAGGTACCACTCAACATGCAGCTTCATTCCCATTCCACATAGAGGTTAAATGCATAACAAAAATGTATGTGGGGGTGTATGGGTGTTTCTCTCTGAAACTCTCATGTATGGGATAGGCACTAAATATATCAAAATGTAAAATTATTTTTGAAAATCAATAAAATGGGTGCTGCCCCTTAGCAGTTATTTACCGATAAAAAAAAAATCAATAAAGATTATAAAAAATAGATCCAAGCACTAGATATTGTAGTTAGTGATCTAATTCCAAGAAATTGTGAAAAAAATTTACTCTTGTAAATGTTATGTGTTATTGTAAAATATCACTCACGATAAAATAATAGAAGAATTAATATTAGTATTGAAAACTAACAAAAAATGATAGATTTTCTTTTCATTTTTTTAAAATCTACAATTATAATGACACAAATCACTAGTTTGCATCATATATAAATGATTGATAACTTGATTTGATATAATTAACAAAATGTGAAAAATGCTAAAAAATATTGATTTTTGTGGCTCAATAATATTGACAAGTGACTATTGTTATTTCACCCACCAACATACACACTAGTACAAGATTTGCATGTTACTCTTTTGTATATCATATAGAGGCTAGTTGTCTAAGCTTGAGATTGCATTGCTATGTTTTTTCCTTTTGATACCAATGATTATAATACATAGTGAGAACATCATATACAAGAGCTTGAGATACTCAATGAATGAAGAGTAAAGACATTAGATAACATATGAGTATATTAGGGAAACTTATGAATTTATGCATAATAAAGGAATAATCCAAGGGGACTTCCAATTAGGTAATTTGGTACTTAAAGTGAACCCTAATAATTATATTACAAGAAACAAAACCTATGAAAAATTCTAACCTATCTAGATAGGATCATTTAATATTACATCCTAATTTGGCACATGTATGTGTGCTTTATCCCCTCTTCTAGAAAAATAGTGAAAGAATATTGATATTGTGCACATACAATAATACTATTGTTGATTTCACTATACATGAGGGTAGTTATTCATAGATCATTATCTTTATTCACCCTATACTGTTATTGTGATCTTCATCATGTTATCCTACCCATACAAGGTAATTAGCTCTTCATGTATTTTCATGATTATATCTTATGCATTTATCATTATATGGATATCCATCAACATGACTACTTGTTTGTAATCTCTTCGCACAATTTTTATCTATCTATAGAGGGGCATACTAAATTATTACCTAGGTCGATATACATCAATTATGATCTTTATTATGCCCATTACACTATTTGTGTTGCATTGCATTATCCTACCCATGTCGAGTCTATCACTTTCGCACATGCTCTCATTGCCACATCTTATGTCAATACATTCACATGCCTA
>VDFB02289815.1:0-26230 GCA_007258455.2 Sequoia sempervirens | reverse complement strand
CGTTCGTTTGGCTTAGGTCACTTGAAGCGGGTGTTTCTTTGTCAGCTTCCATTTTCTTCTTGTATTGAGATCTAGTTTGAACTATTAAAACAAGGATCAATTTTCAAGAATAAGGGAGATGAATCTTTGAATTCTTTGGATTTATCTTTACTTTATGCACAAAAGAGAAGATTTTAGGATATCTTGAGGATCAAAAGGTGATATGATGATGATGCAAGAGGTGGATGGTGTGGATGTTTTTTGATCTTTTGATAAATATTGAGGGGGATGCTATACTTTTAGGACTTTTGGATATGTTTTAGATTTTTATTTTTCCTTTTGGGATTGTCCTTGATTTGATTGATTTTGGTTTGCTTTGATTTTGAACAAATAGACCCTAAGATGTTGGATGATTATCTAAGGGGTAGATTTTCTCAAAGGATGATAATTTGAATATGTGTAGGGAGAAGGATGCATCTACCCACACCTATTCAAACAAGATGATAGTTTAACCAAGCATATGAAGAAGGATGCATCTACATAGACCTAGCTAGACAAGATGGTTTGATAACTTTGTCTAAGTATATGTAAAAGGATGCATCTACACATACCTAGCCAAAGATGATTTGATAAAGATTTCAAGGATTTTGTCTCAAGGATTTGATGATTTTGATTTTTTCCAAAAAGCCTAGCATGAAGGATAGTTTTAAGATTTCCCAAAAGGTGATGATGAGATGATTTTTGTTTTGATGTTTGAAGGATGGATGAGAAAAATATTTTTGACTTCTTTTGATCCTAAGATGAACCTAAAAAAGACACTTTGTTTACCTGAACCTCGGTATTGAAGAACATGCAAAACTTCTATAGACCCTTTATAACCAAGAAGTGATTCAATTTGAGCATACATTTCCGGATTTTGAATCAAAGATTTCTATTTTGGGATTTTTACTTTGAGGTTTCAACATGTGTGAGAGTTCGTTTTGTTTAGCTTTTCTTAGTGGCTTTATTTTAACACAAACACTTTCTTTGATTAGGTTTCCAAACTAGATGTCCAATGTCTTAATTTGTTCGAATCCCACAAAGTATGTTATGTGGAAATTTGATGAATTCAAGGCAAGGGTTACCTATTGTTTAACTTTAGTAGACAAATTGAGATGTAATGCAAGTGTTTAGAAACCTCTAAGGATGTAAATCCCAAGGGCAAGCAATAACACATGAATTGAATCAATTGTATTTGTCTCCTAAAGGGTTTGAAATTTTGATGATGATGTTTAAGTGTTTGTTTCCAAGATGTTTTTGAACAAGCAAAGCATTTTGTATCCAAGAATAAATACAACCCTATGGATTTGAAAGACAATATTTGTTGGATTCCCACTTGGACAAGTCCAACTACACTTATCTTTAGCGAATGGTTAGATGCTTGACCCCACTGGCTCCCCTCCATGGCTCATTAATGTCAATCAGGGCAGCCAAGCATCAAAACCCATGAAACTCCCATGGAATGCTTTCCATTTCTACTAAAAGACCGTAAAAGTGTGGGATGGCTTCAGAACGACCGTTCTTGCACCAACAAATAGATCAAGGATTTTGGCAATTCTAAAACATGGGTTTTAATTAGGACTTTCCATTTGTGGAGATTGACCCATACAGTGAGATTCCCCTTTCGGATCCATCTCATCAGAGCCAACCGCGTGATAATGGTGTTTATTCCAATACCCACATTTATATCCCGTCTGGAAATACTCTCAGGTTTAGAGTGTTACCTGTTGAGTTGTTCCCTCGGGTGAGTACTTTTTCCCCAAGGCAGCCCTCTAAGATAAACAAAAGCGAATAAACTTATTCATAGTTTGATCAACCCTTGTTTAGAAACAAAGGGAGAACACATGCAATAAATTTATTCACACTCGTACAAGATTTTGTTCAATTTTAAACCCAAAATGAAGTGTGGAGGTGATTGCTTTGTCTCAACCTAAAATCACAAAAAAAGGCCTTTTGATTATCAAGATCGCTATAAAGTGCGAGAGAAGCGCATACATCCTTTTTCAATGAAGTTAGTTTGAGTAAGCCATCACGAAGACAAAGTTGCACATGTTCGTTTTAAAGCCACAAAGCAATTGTGAGTTCTTTTTAAAGCACCAAAAGACAAATGAGAGTTGTTTTGTTCAATTGTTAACCAAAAAACAAACTCTAGTAAGTTGTAGTCCTAATGTTCATTTTAAACCTTTGCAATTTTTTTTTTGAAAAGATTCTTTTTAAAGCCCAAACGAAATTAGTGTCGTAAGCAAAAAGAGATAACCATTTCTTAAAAAAGTGTTAAACAAACACTAAAGTGTTTAAAAACACTTTGATTTTGTGAAGTACTATCACCATGCTTCTCTTTTCTTTTGTTTTCAATTGATCCAACCTACAAGAGAGAAAATTAGTCAGAGTCTGCAACACACCGAGGTTAAAACGCAGAAAATAGAAGATAAACTCATCATTAATCAAAAAGCATGTGCTAAAATAAAATTTCAACTTTTTACTCCCTACCAGCGGCACAGTTTGATTTCTCAGTGGTGTTGTATAGCGTTGCTTACCAGTCAACAGCGCTCTGTGTTTGGACCAATGAGCTCAACTACATTGCACTTTTGCTCAGCGTCACTATTTGATTTTTTTGAAAAATCCCGCAGGTCAGATTGGTCAAGCGGTGTAGTTTAAAATTCAAAATCTTGGGTGGGAAGACTTCAGCGTCGCAGTTTGAATTTCTAGCAGTGTTGTATGGTGACGCTGGAGAACCAGCAGTGCTATATGGTGAAGCTGAGCTTCCAGCATTGGAATTTTTTTGTGCACAAACAAAAACACATAATTTTTAGGAAAAAGTGATAAAAAATGAGATCATGCCCTCCCTCTAGCACCAAATGTGCGAACCCCAATCCCAATACCTACAAAACAATGAGAACAAACAAATTAGATTAGAACAAGCAAGAACAAGGATTCCCCATGAAATCCATTCACAAAGCTTAAACTAGGAAAAAACAATGAAGAACACAATGAAAACAATAAAATAGAGATTGAATCCTAATTAAGCTAGCAAACTCATGATCCCATGGGGGAATTGGTGCCAATGTGATGTGAAAATTGGCCCTTTCCCAATTCCTATGATGCAAGATTGATGTATGTTGATGAATGTTGATGAGTGATCCACTTTGTTGAGGCTTGATGAGAGCTCCAAGCTAAAAAACCTGCATAACCTAGCTATGATTCAATGATATTGGATGGAAATGGCTAAATATTTTAGCATAGTAACTTTGCATAATTTCTGGATGATCAAATGAGGAGATGAGTTCTTGATTTATAGATGAGATCGAAGGATGAATGTTTAAAATTGAGCAATGTGGGACTAACATTCATCCAATGGCAAGATGCCACTTGTCAATCTATGAGTGGATGAAGGATGTGCAAGTTTTTAGGATTGTGCCAATAAATGTCTATTTTTGAATTTGTTGAAATGATGTGCAAGAGGGAAGAAAGAAAGCATTGAATTCCCTTGGCTCAAGGCAAAGGACATGTAAGATGGAGTAAATTCCTTGTTGTATGTACATGTCAACTTGAATTTTTGAATTCAAACTTGGAGAATATTCCAAAAGATTCCTTGTTGAGGAAAATAGGGATTTAATAAATTAATTAAATCTATTTTCATGTGCAAGTGGTAAAAGTTGGAGGATGGGACATGAGAGGAGATTAAATTAATCAAGGTTAATTAATTTAATGAAGGGGATTAGATGATGTGACAAATTTGACTTAGATTTGTGGATTTATTTAAATCAAATATGAGAAGAATATGATAAAAGACTAATTAAATAATGATTTTGATTTATTTAATTAAAAAGGATGATGTTAGATTAAACTAAATAAGGTTTTAATTTATTTTATTTAATAGATAAACTTTAGAGATTTAATCAAATAAAATTAATTATTTAATTAAATAGGGATAATTAGATCAAGATGATTGATTTAATTAACAAAAAAGGATGACTTAATTAGATAAAATGATTTATTTAATTAAGGGAAGGAAATTGATGAATTTAATCAAATACGAGGATTTGATTAAATGGTTAGACCGAGGGATGATTCAGGATGAAACGATGTTAGTAGTCAGGATCAAATGCATAATGTCAATTGATACATTTTACGTGTCTACAAAGTTTATTAGTTTATGTTATTCATGCATAAAAAATTTCTGGAAGCCTTTATGTAAGTTCAGTAGGAACATGGATGAAGTGTGACTTTTGAACATCATAAAAACTCAACATATCTTCCAAGGATTGTTATAGATCAAATATAATATAAGTTGAATGTCATACTGTGGATTTATTTTTGGCTGCCTTGTGCATACTTGTTTACTAATCTCCTTATGTGTGAATGGAAACCAACCCTATACCTAGTCAAATCATTTTGTCAAAATGTTAACTTCGAGTTTATAAGCTAAATTGAAATTTTGAACAAAAATTAACTATCATCCACAAGTTTTGGATAAGAAATTCTTTTTTCTTGGTTTTTGACTCCTCACACCTTGACATAAATTTTTGTTTTTTAATTTTCTCTTGTTTTCTATGTTATAAGGCAGGTTTGTAATAAGGTTACTGAACAATAGTTAATATGGAATGCTTGTTGATATTTAAATTGTTGATGTGTATGCACAAGCAGGCTGATGAGAATGGGTTTGTAAAAAGATCATTTGCTAGTATGTTGAGTGGAAAGGAGCTTGCTTCTCCAAACACGGTGAGTTCTGTGATGACCTTAGTGAACACATTTTATCGTATTTTCTATGTTCTATGGTATTGAATATTAAATCTTACAATTTTTTATTTGTCTGAATGAGATATTGATTGAGCTACATGTAGTTGTTGTAATCTAAAGAGAAAATTGTACAGGTTTATTAGTTTATGTTATTCATGCATAAAAAATTATTGGAAGCCTTTATGCAAGTTCATTAGGAACATGGATGAAGTGCAACTTTTGAACATCATAAAAACTCAACATATCTTCCAAGGATTCTTATAGATCAAATATAATATAAGTTGAACATCATGCTTTGGATTTATTTTGGCTACCTTGTGCATCCTTTTTTTACTGAACTTGCAAGATTCAAGTTAACATAATTTAAACTATATGCCCAAAAAAACTGCATGGTAATGTAGTGTTTATATTTGTGGCCTTTGTATCTGATTAGCATGAAGCTAATAGTAACATTGTAAGCACTACTATGAGTGTTGGTTTTTTAGTAAATTAGATTGATGAATGGTTCTTGGAATCTATGCTTACTTTAAACCCTCTCCCCCATTCTCTTTCTAGTTAACTTTATACCCTATGGATGATAATAATCATCTAGACTATCAGGCTCTTGATCAGCAAAAATAAGAGACTGCTAAGGTAATTTTCAAGGTAAAACATTTATGAGGTATCATTGCAATTATTTTTAAAATTTTCCTTTTGCAATTTTTTTAACACACACATGCAAGTACTATTTAAGTAAGTAATGGTTGCTTTATTATGCAAACAAGGGTAATCAATACCTATGTAATATAATGTGTTTTTTTTTTCTTTTTTGCAGAAATGTATTGATAAACTCAAAGAAGGGGATAAAGTTAAGGTGTTGGATCCATTAGATGGTGATGTTGTGGGTATTGGGAAGATTCACTCCCTATCTATTGTACATGGAGTCAACTTGAATGGAACATGGGATGCAAATGTGAACATTTTAAAGCTCACAAGTAACATATCCCTTGTTTATGAAGACAAAATAGATGGAGTTGTTCGTCTGAAAGAGAAAGAGGGAACCTTCACACAGTGGCCACTAAAATATTTGCAAAAAATGACATAATTGAACATATTTATCATGTACTAGTTGTTAGACATCTTGGCTCATTGCTTTATGCAGTATTTTGAATATGTTGTTCATGGATCTTAATTATCATGGTGTATTTGAAAGAGTTGGAAATTCTTAGACAAATTTGACATCTTATAACTTGATATATATATATATATATTGATATATATTTGCATTAATTTTTTTTATTGTAGATTACCTTTATTTATCATGATGTTGAATCAATCTTTTAATTCTAGTGTATTGTAGCTTGTACGCATATGTAATATTTTTTTTTACTTTTACGTTTTAGTTCAAATTTAATATTATGTTAGTTTTGCATTATAAAATTTATGGTATTTAATAAATTATTCATTTTGTGATTATATTTACTACCAATTAATGGAAACCAGTAAATAAAATGACTAACTATATTTCTAAAGTACAATGATTAAATTAATGACTAAATGACTAAATATATGACTAAAGTAATGACTAAATAAATGGCTACCATGACTAAATAAATGACCAGTTAACAACAATTAATGATTAAATTAATGATTAAATATATGACTAAATTAATGACTAAATATATGACTAAATAAATCACTACCATGACTAAATAAATGACCAGTTAATAACAATCAATGACTAAATTAACGACTAAATCAATGACTGAATTAATGACCAAATCAATGACCAAATTAATGAGTAAAAATCAATGACTAAAATAGTTTAGTCATAAATCTGGTCATGTTATAAATGACTGGCAATAAAATACTAATGGTCACGTGACCAAAATTAGTCATTTATATGCAATTTTTAGTAGTTTATTTAGTCATATATTATTGTTTGTGTACTAGTGTGTGTTGAGATGGTTATTCTTTGGTGAGATTTCAACATAATGTCTAAGGAGCCTACACCTTGGTTGGACATGAGTTCAACATGGACCTATGAAGAGATTATTCTTGGATGAGTCATGATTACTTGGATATCCTGGAGGATCATTCTCATTGACTACTCTTGGTCTACTCAGTGGATTATCACTTGAGAGGTATTTCCCATTATTTCTTTTAGGAACATTATGTTTATACTTTGTCTTCTCATGCATATAGATCTTTAGCTATGGATATTTGGTTTTGGAGGGTTAATTTGAGGAGTGTTGGAATGCTTATCTCCTTATGCATTGTGATTACATTCGTTGATGTTGAGTTTAGGAAATGGGTTGATTTCCTACTATGGGAATGGATATTTAGTTTGATCTTCTTTGGTTTGAGAGGCTTACATCCATGTTGATTATATGATATATATGTTGCGTTTGATCTATGAGATTGAATGGGTTGGGTGTTACTATGGATTTATCTTGGGGTGTTATGGAGGAGATCATACTTGAAATAGTTTGCATTTAGAGGTGTATGTAGAAGGACATGCTACATGCTTATGATTTGTAGATTGTATCTTTCTGGTCTTGGTTATCTTCCTAGATGTTTGGTTTCACATGACATCGGTTTTTGGGTTTGGTTGGAGCTATGGTGATCACTATAATTGTGGTCATGTGTTATCACTTGGTTTTTGGGTGACATGGAGGTTCCTGTTACCATTTTTTTTTATCTGAGCTCAATTGGAGGAGCTGGCTGAATGTTATCACATCATAAAGTGGAATTGCATTTTAATTTCAAATGCTGTTTCACATTATTGTCATTATGAAATTGAGTAATGGTTATGCATTTTAAAGAAGAAATGGAGTTTTCATAATGCCATTCAGATGTTCTAGAAATCACAGAAATATAGAATTGAGAAAATAAGCAAAATAGCATTTTAAATGCTTTCTTTTATTTCATAAGAAACTCATATTTTTACAAGGCTTCATTTGCTTTCACAATCAGAATGATATTACAACATTGCATGAAAATGCATTTTCTTTTCAATTGAAAAGCAAAAAATTGAAATGAAAGATCCACACAAGCCATGGATGTAACTGTTACAACACATTGCTAATAGCACATTGTACTATTGAAGATGTAGAAAGTAAAACACATAAGTGACGGCATAATCATCATTTCCTAATTATCGACGTTTGATGTCGAATGGTGCACCTTGCCTTCTTGAGCTCCATCGACCTGTAAGAGAAAAGAGGGGTGTTAGTGGCTCCGATTATGGTGTAACTTATATGGAGCACCTACAATAGTACAACCTACTATCAACCATGCATTGAAACAATCAATCAAGTGTAGTACAAAAGCAAGAAGCTGAAGGAGAGATAACAATATCATGATCATCATGTTCTATTTTTTATGCTAACATTGTTTGTTTCCTTGTGCAGGTATAGGTAAAATCGCGAAGCTGAACATTATTCGAAGACCAAGCATGTGGAGGAAAATGGGCTCCCACAAGGGTAGAGCTCGACATGCTGCCCTATTCATTAAATGGGCTGATTTAAAGATACATTATCATATTCATCAAATGAAATGAAGAACAACTGAAAGAGTAAAAACAACGTTATCCATCAGGCAACTTAACCAACTGTGCATTCATAACAATTAGGTTTGTTTTCTGAAGGCTACAGGTGAACAGTGAGTTTAGTTCACTAAATGAATTCAGCTAAGTACATTCACATCAGATATTGCTGCATAGTTCAAGTTCAGTGTTATCTTGTTAATCAAGTATCATATATGTCATGTAAGTTTCAATTGTTCAATTCATTCTTTTCACGGTCAAGGATAGTGAACAGGCATATATTATGCCTTAATCAAGAAGTTTGTTTTGGTTTTCATCATGAAAGAGAGCAGATTTTAAAGCAATTTGATAGGTGGAACATAAAAATTCATGAAGGGTACCATTTTGGAAACTCAAGAGTACGGAACATAGGCAGTGCATTCAAGTGACAAAAGAGTAACCGGTTCCAGTTCGACTGGTAAGTCAAATACAACTGTAAGAATCACAAGTGTGTAGAGACAAACAACTTATTCCAGCTGGGAGGATGTCTCAAATAGAACCATGTATCAATGTATTAGCTGAAGACAACAATCAAAGTATGATGTGCATTCAAAATTATTTTTAGTGAGTTACAAGAGTCAAGAAAATTAGGCATGAACATATTTGATAAAAATTTAGATGCACAAGTGTCATTTCTGGAGTAGGAAATTTTATGAAAGCATGAGAGTTCAAACATGGCATGTCAATGAAAGGCACAAGAGGAATCTTTTAAGTGCAGATTTGTGAAGTTTTAGGAAATAAAAAAATGAAAGAATATCAAGTTTTCAATGCAATGCAGCATCAGGGTATGCAATAAGAAATGCTTGTTCTAGAATGACAAAGAAATGCTAACATTTTCTTTACAAAGATGTCTTAGAGATATTAATTGTGCACTGAAGAAATCAACCATGACAGGTTATGTCTCAAGAATAACAACATGAATATTAAAGACAACACAGTAATTCTAGCTCACCCATGTGAGTTTCTTTTCGACAGATGTCCAAGGTAATCACCAGCCATGATGGGTCGAGCCCATGACTTGAATTTCCAATACCCATGTGTGGATTTGGCAAATAAATAGCAGAATATATAATTTTATTTTCTTTGGTGGGTCGAGCTTCAAGAGTGGAGAACATCTGTTTTCATTCAATACCCATGAGAGGGTTTATGCTAGAGTATAGTTTTTCCCATGTATCCATATCGTGTTGCTGTAGGAGGGACAAGATACAGTTTTCTCTCCAAGTTAATGAACACCCATGTGGTGTTTTACTTTAGAAATTTGAGTGTACGATTCTGCCTTTGGTTCGAGCCCTGAATATTATTAAGAAGTTCATTTTATCTTTGACTATGGTGCGGTTAGCCATTGGAGTTTTTGACTTCAGAATTAGAGCAGATCTCATGGCAGCCAGTGAAAACAAAGAACACGGAAGGAATAGACCAAGAGACTCACCTTGTGCTCAGAAGAGGAAAAAATAACCCTCGAGCGACTTCTTTCATGGGAGCTTCAAACAAATCTCGAGTTCAAAGCTCATATTGGCCAAAGAAACAAAGCACAGAAGTATAAAAGAGATCAGAAACAAGGCAAGCAGGCCGCGACCATAATGTTTTATGGATTTAAAATGAAGTGGAGTAGCTACGATGCTGCAAAATTAAGCTTACCCATTGAAGATTCAACAATCTGAAGGTAGTAGTGGAGACTTTCAAAGAGCATGAGCTCAAATCCAAGCTCAAACATGGCGGTGTTTCTTCCCCAGGCAAAACCAAAGTCTCTAGGTTGAAAGATGTAAATGAATTTATTTTTAGGGTTTCTTCTTGTTTTGCCATCTTGACCTATTTTGAATTTAGGTTAATGTTTTTTTCCATGGAGTGGATAATTTCAAACTTAGGGTCTTTTGTTGCATTTTGAATTAAGTCTTAAGTTTAAAATTTAATGTCACCATGATTTCATATGCCTAGGTCGAGCCTTGTGGAAGGTTCTTAATACTTTGTAAGTCTTGGTTTAATATTTTAGGGTCTTATTAATAAGGCATTTGGTTTTAAAAATCAAACACTTGTCTATGCCTTAGGTTAAAAGGAGATCACTTAAGCATTTTATATTTTCAATTGATTTCCTTTTAAAGAAATCAATCATTTATCTTTTTTTTTAAAATTGATTTTTGAAGAAAATCAATTAAATATGTTATGGAGAGGGTTATTATGTTTTATGATTTTTTCTAAATGAAAAATCAATGCATTGTAATGAAGATTGAAGATATGAAGGAGGATAATTATGTGATGTTTTTATTATTTTTTGAGAAAATCAAAATATTGTAATTGGAGAAATAAGGAGCCTTTATTTTTTGCAAAAGATTCTAAATCTTTAATTGCAAAAAATAAAACAAATTGTGCAAATCTGCATCTTGTAAAGCAGAATCATAACACAATATTCTATAAATTGCTTTGTGATTTCTTGCTATTTTTAGCAGATTTTTGTTGACTTTTCCTCTTGGTCGGATTTCAGACCTCTCTTGGAGAGATAAGATGTTTTTGAGCTTTTAAAGTAGGATCAACCTATTTTTAGAGGCTTGATAGTGTGATCATAAAAGCATTGTGCCTTTTTCTACTTTTAGGCAGTTTTTTGAGATAGTTTGAGGCCTTTTTCCTTGAGCTTTTTCTTGAGCTCAGATTAGGGTTTCTTAAGAGCTATGTTTGGATATACTTAGTCTTTTCATCTCTCCTTTATCGATAGTTGAGATCAGAGTTCTTGCTCTTATGCATTTTTTGAGCTTGTGAACATTGTACTCAATTTTGATAGATTGACACTCTTTCAGTTCCAATAATACAGTAGAGTTCTTCTTTCCACTTTCTTGTCTTAGAACTGGTAACAACAGTTTGATGTTTTGTGTATCAAAATTTGAAACCTTAATGTCCTGCCTTTATGAGTTTTTCTGCACAAGATTTCATGTTTTCAGGTTATATGTTGTATTTGAAGTTCTGAATCTTCATATGAATTAATGATGAGATCATGTATTGGTGAGATTGTAGGAATCATTGTAGTGAAGGGATTGTTGTGAGTGGCATGATTCATTTTCTATTAGAGGTTTTAATCAATCATCAGTTAAATTCATATTTATTTTTAGTTCATCTTTTATCCCTTTCCCCCTGAAGTTTTAGAATAGGATTCATCATTCAGAGAACCAGCTCACTCTGGAGATTCCTTCTTTGTTCAGATCACCCACATCTGAAGAAGGTTTCCATGTTTCAGTAGTTTGTTGAATATTGCATTCAGCAGGGTGAAAAACTATTGATAACAGTTCCTTTATCTCTTTCCTTTTTTGGGCGTGGAGAACATGGGAGAGTGATGAAGACTTGTGGTGAGAGTTGTACTTACAGGTTTATTGGTTTATAGGATTTTCATATGTTTATGGATGTTCCTTGGTACTACATTTTGTTGGTTACACTTCTATGTGGTGTTATTAGTGGATCTTGAATTCCTTGATCATTTTCAAATTTGGCATTACTTATGTAGTCAGAGTTCTTGGATGTGTATGTTCTTCATTGACAGGTTTGCACATAGAGGTTTTGATTGCTTATTATGGGTTGTATATGTTGATTTCATGAGGTTCACTTGTTATGATTTGTATACCTTTGAGGTATGGATGGTTAGATGTGTTATCATTTGTTGTGAGTGCTATTTTCAGCTATGGTGATTATATATTGATAGCTACTGATACATACTTGTTACCTTTGGATTGAGTGTGTGTATTGGGATATCAATTGGAGGTAGGAATCGTGTTTCTTTGTGACAGATTGTGTGGAATATCTTTATATGGTTTCTTATATTTGCACATTAGCTTGGAGGATGAGAGAATTCATTCTTGAGGTGATGGTCACCTTGGTTCTTGTTGTAGGTATCTTGATGGAGCACATGGGGCACTTTGATTCCTTGATGGTATATGTGGCCAGAGGGATTGTTCCCTTTTTCATGTTTGAGGTTACTTGTTACCCCTTATGAAATGTATACAAGTGGGAGAATGTTAGGAATTAGGTGTTGTACACCTTGCATAATGTTTATAATATTTAATTTATTATTATATGTGTGTTGCACCTAAAGGGACCTAGAAGTAAATGCATAACTAGGAGTTAACATTCTTAGGGCCACTTTATATGTTGTATGTAACATTTGGACATAAGTTGAATGTAAGTTATAAAATGTATTTATTTAATATTAGGGGAAGTCAATTAATAAAGTACCCAATATTAAATGTGGGGTCATGGTTTTGTAATCTCATGGTTTTAGTCACATGGTTTTATTTAATACCACTTGGTGGTTTTGTGTGAGCTTGTTTCTATAAAAGAAAGCACAAGTGTAGTTGTCTAAGGTTGGGTGCTTGAGGTTTTGAGTATTCTTTTGAAGCATAGAATGGGATGTGTGGTTACATGCTTGGATAGATGGAGGATGCATTGGAAAGGCTTGATGTTTTAGAGGTGTTTATGGAGGTCCTAAAGATTTATTGTAATGTTTTATGGTGAATAAGACATTAAGTATGGATGCTTTTGGAGGTTAGGTTTTTCCCTCTATGAGGGTTTTCCTAGGGTATGTATTGTGTCATATTTTGATGGGTATGTTGTCTATTCTCTTGCATGTGGCTTTTGAATACTTATTTTCATAGATTTTTCTTTTGGGTTATGTGGAAATTGTCATTAGATGGTTGCAAGTTTCCATTCACCTCTAACTTGCCTATTTGGCTCAATTACACAATCCAAAGGAGACAGAGGACATATGTGGAAGGTAGCTAAGTGAAGATATTGAGCACATTATCAGAAGCCTTCCAATCTCTAGTAAAGAGAAGAAAAAGGGCCCTGAGAATATCTACGGTCACCATGGATGGGAATAGAAATAGAACTACTAGAATACCCATCCCTCTAGTAGACAACCTTGAATAAGAAATTAGGCTCGAGGACTACCAAATTAGATAATTTGATCTAGGAGTACAAACAAGGGAAGGAGAGCAAAAATATCTCCATAGGTTTGTTTCTACTATCCTAAAAAGGATGCAGAAGGATGAGAAAACTAAGGAGGAGCTTAAAGCTCAAGTGGCCTACTTGATGACCTTATCACAAATCTAATTGGAATAATAGATATAATGAGATAGAGCATTCAATTGATATAAATATGTATAAGTTTGAACCTACAATTTGTTTCCTAAATATTAGATCTGTTATCTTCAATTGTATGTTAGTGAGATCATTTCCAAAAATTCTAACAACCCAAGTCCCTTGTTGAAACCCATTAACAATGATCACTTTTCTATCCCACACGATCAAGACTTGACTATAAAGGAACATTGGAGTATTTTTCTACTTTTCAAGAGGAGCAATAATTCATTATTTCTTAGCAAGTTGGATGTGCTAACACCACCCTCAACAAAACTAGCACTAGAAGGAGGGCTCAAATGTTATCCAAGATAGAAAATATCGTCTCCATTTCCATGGATAAATACCACAAAGTTCTTATATCTTCCCAAAATAGAGGATATCTAACAAAACTATTACAACATAGGAAGACAAGGAGTGATAAGGGTAAGGTCAAAGGTGAAAATTCAAACCCCATAGCAACACCATTAAACCCAAATCTACAATCCTTTCCCGTAAGCCCCATTTCACCACGAAACATAAATGTAGTTGTACCCCCACAATTACCAATAACCTTTTCTACAACAAATGAAAAATATCCATTAAATATATTTGGATAGTTACATGAGCTACCCAAAAATATTGAGAAGTTTTGTCCTAAGCTCATATATGGAGAATCCGGATCTATAGAAGACTACCTTAAAACATTTAAGGAAATCTGCAACTGAGCCCAGATCAGCCATGAAGATGTAGCATGAAATTTTTTCCCATACTCTTTGGGAGAATTTTCCTATACTTGGTATCTAAATTTTCCCAAAGGATGCATAGCCATGTGGCAAGATCTCGAGAAAAATTTTATAAGTCAATTCAACACATATACCGAACCTGCCATTTTGTATCACCAATTTTTGACTTGTAGAAAGGAACCCAATGAACCAATTAGTATATACAACATGAGGTTCCATAGGATTCACAAAAGATTAGAGGATCCCTATGTTATTCTTGAGGTTGCCACTATTCAAACCTATCTTAGATTAATAGACCCCCTTACTAGTCTCTTCCTGAGGAGATTACCTGATGCTGATAGAGACACCTTAGACAAGATTTATAGTGATTCCATTACTTTCTCGCAAAATATTGACCCACAAATTGAGAATTTTTTGAGATCACTACCATCATTAGGTTTTCCTAGCATGAAAAACCATAGCCCTACAATAAACAATGCTATGAGTAATCATACACCTTTGATGAATCCTATCCTAGGGGTAATAAATTCATCATAGAATTTGTTACCCTACCAACCCATAATCCATCAAACCCATAGTGTACCTATGCTTACATATCCAGGTTATGGGAAAGAAGTGAGCATCACTAACTAGATGAGATAGTCAGGAGGGGAATTTTTTGAACAACCAAAGACACTTCCAAACTTGGAAAAAAATGCTCAATTGGCTTCTTAATTTGAAGTAATGAAAAAAATTTATCATAGGTGAGAAATGAGCTCACCCACTTAAGAGTTAATCCTCCTCATGGAGGGAACCACCAAAATAAGAATTATAGCCAGAACTATAACCAAAACCAAAGTAGTAGTCAAAACAATCAAGGTTTACAAAAGTAAAAAATTTAATTCACAATGAATAAATAGACCTTGGAATACTAGACCAAACAATGGAGGAGTCCCAAACCCTCTAGAAAATGCAAATGTGGTAAAATTCTCAAATACCAATGGGTGTAGGTTCCATGAAAATTTTGATCATAACAAGGCTAACTATCCAAAGATGTAGAGGGTATCTACAATCATGTAGACGAATAATCAAACCCCTCCTGAAAACATGAACACAATGATGGTGGATTCTTATGCACTACTAAGTGAGGGAAGCCTAGGTCATCACGTAGAAGAAGAGGAATTCACTTTCTCGTTCGAAATTGAGAATGAACAAAAAATACCAATGCCTTTGCTTTTCAACAAAATATAAACACTTACAACTTGAGAAGCAAAAGGAAACCATTAACAGATGGAATTCCACCTAGGTCGGGCTCTACCCCTCCAAATCCCCATGCTCCCAAGAGACCTTTTGGAGGTAGTTCTAAACATAGTAATTTCTAGATATACAAAACTCCTAATTTGAATGAGGAAAAATATAGCACAATCAAAGATTTAAAGAAAACAAAAAATATTTCTAGTTATGACATGTTGTAGAATTGTCTCAACCAAAAAGATGCATTATTGAAATCCTTGGATAATATTAGAAGTGCATCTATCAACACTCCTCAAAAGGATAAGGGACAAGCTTTGAATTCTTTGGATGAATGGCCACAATATTCAAAGGTAAAACTAGAGTTCCCCCCATTCTTATAAAGTGTGAATGTTTGGAAAGAGCCTACATTATTGTTTAATCAACTCTAGAGCCTCATGTAATGTGATGCCATACTCCATATGCCTAAAGTTGGGAATGACCCCTAAACCTAATAATAGGGTTGTAGTACAATTAGACAAGATAAAAGTTAAAGTCATAGGGGAATTGAAAAATGTCCACATGCAACTAGCATCAAACCCTAGAGTCCAAGAATACATTGATATACATGTGGTATACATTCCCAAGATGTATGTGATGTTACTCAATAGAGAATGGACTAAATGCTTAAGAGGATGGTTTTTCGTTGATTTCACCCAACTTTGGTTACCTTGGAGAAGATTGAATAATCAAATCAAAATTGATGCATAACCTAAACTGAAACACATGATTACCGAGTATAATGGTCCTAATGAAGTAGCATTCATAGAATTAGACTTAGGAGTATACAAAATTAATTATGTCATGATGATGTCCTTAGCTACTAATGAATTAATAGGTGTATGTAGTCATATCAAAGGATTGCAAGAGTTTGATCCTTTTGATCTTATTTTCTAAGAGTTTTTAGAAAAAATGTATGAGACTATGACTAACCTTGGTAAGTATGCAAATTGTTATGCACTTTTGTTGTCATGATGGTGCTAGATTCATAATAAATATCATTATGAGTTTTCATTCCCTACTCGCCAAGATGCATTAGCAAGAGTGAAGATGATACACTATAAAAAACACAAAGATATGGACTTAGATGAAGTTGCGTCGATGTCAGATGATTAGATAGAACAAGATGAAGATTCTGAGACTCATGACCATTAGGTATAAAAGGAAGGGAAAATTAATGATGAGAATATCTTCAGGTTTCCCTTAGAGGTACCTATAAAGGAGGGAAGTCCTTTTCCTACAAAGAAAATTACATGAGTTTGAAGATGAAATGGTGATGAATCTTTTTGCTTTTTCTCAAATAGATCCCTATAAAAAGGGAAGAGCTAGAAGTGTTGGTACCTGAAAAGAAAATGAAATAGGGAAATAGTGTTGGGATTGAGCTGATCAACCCACAAGGTAAGTCATTTCTAGGTACTTTTCAAGTTACAATTTACTTGTACCAATAATGTGATACAGTATGAAACATTGATAAGAAGATTACTGCTGGCTCATCAAAGAAAATTAAACAATTGTCCATGGAAGGAGATTCCCAACTAGTTGTAATAAAAATTAGGAGTTAGTATTCCTATAATGACCAAAAACAAAATTGCTTAGAGAAATAGAGTATGGGATTTGATCAAATATTTTAAAGCCTTCAATATAAAAGCTATCCCACAAAGAAATAATTATATTGCATATGCCCTTGCCGTTTCAACCATCTCTCTACAACCAATGATTGGATATTGTTTAAAGAGATTTTTCATGGAGATGGTGCTTACACCATCAGTTCTAGATAACATTACAAATTTTTTAGGTGTTAAAGGATGATCAACATATCCTCAAATTCATCTCCAATTCTAGAATATTTGCTGCTCAAGTTATCGATGAATGTGACAGAGATCCATTCAAAATGGTTGAGGACAACATTATCAATTTGAGTACCAACACCGTTCCCAAGGGGATGGTTGCTTTGGAAAGGATATTTGACCATGATAATACAACAAGGCCTCAGAAAGTAACCTATGATTCAAGTGGATGCAAGTGCGACTCTCACAATTTGGAAGATGAAAAGGATCAGAGAGGTCATTTACTAGAGCTATGAAGAATTGAAAACCTATGACACCTCAATGATTACTCATACCATTCCTCTGAAGAAGGAAATTAAGCCTTTCAAACAAATGTAGCATCCTATCAATAACTTAATTTATCCCTTGATTCAAAAAGAATTTTAGAAGATATTGAGTGCTGAAATTATTTATCCAATAAGACATTCAACCTAGGTTACGAATTTGGTACCCGTAAGAAAGAAAAATAAATAAATTTGGTAGTGTGTTGATTTTAGAAACCTGAACCGATAATATGAGAAAGATAACTACCTACTTCCTTCACTTGATGAAGTCTTATAAATAGTGAATGGATCCTAAATGATGTCATTTATAGATAGATATTTGGATTACAATCAAGTCATGGTATGAGAAGAAGATAGATTGAAGACAACCTTCACCACTAAGTGGGAAACCTTTGCATACCAAAGGATTCCTTTTGGTCTCATAAATGGTGGAGCTACTTTCTAGAGAGTGATGTACATGGCTTTCAAAGGATTGATTAAGAGATGCATCATCATATACATGGATGATATCACTATTTTATCTAATAACAAAGCTAACCACATAAGTGACCTACATAAGATCCTCTAGTGATGTAAAGAGTCAGGTATTTCATTAAACCCAAAGAAGTGAATTTTTGGGGTTATTGAAGGGAAACTCCTAGGCCACATAATTTCTAAGAAAGATATTTCAATAAAACCTAATAGAATTGATTCCATTTTAAAGTTACCATTACCCAACAACAAAAAGGATTTGAAACATTTTTTGGAAAGATTAACTTTGTTGAAAAGTTCATCAATGGATTTGAAAAAATCGTACGCCCTAAATGATATGTTGAAGAAGAATGCAAAGATCAAGTGGACTACATAATCAAATAAATATTTCCAAGAAATTAAGGAAATTATAACCAACACACTTGTTTTAGCTAGTCTAGATTACACCAAGCCCTTCAATAGCTATACTTTCACTTTAAAACATTCTTGTGCTAGTGTTCTAACTCAGAAGGGAGAAGATGGTGATGAAAGGTTGATAGATTTCATGAATTATCCATTCAAAAACATAGAGATTGGGTACCCTAATCTAGATAAACAATATTTTTCTCTTTTGAAAGTTGTAAAGAAGTTCAAACATTATATCCAAAGAAGCAAAGTGATAGCCATACTCTTGGATGTCGTTGTTATGTCTATGCTAATGCAAAATGAAATCAAAGAATGAAGGGGTAAATGTATGGCTATTCTATAGGAGTTTAACATGGAAATACCACTAATGAAACTGGTAAGGGGCTAGGGATTTTCAAAAACATTGGTTGGAGTAGATAAACAACTGGTGTGTCAGTAGTACACAGAGAAGGATATAACCTCAGAGATATTGTATTAAGATATAGTTTAGTACCCATTGTAGAAAAATTTCCCAGATGGTATGAATGCCACTCATAGAAGAGAATTAAGGATCAAAATACAAACATATATGGTGAAATATGGGAATTTATATCAAAGAAATTATGAAAGTGTTTACTTGAGATGCTTAGATAAAGAAAAAAATGTCTCAATCTTGGCCATGGTTCTACTAAAGCTACTGCTCACCAAATATTAAGGGTAGGATATTATTGAACCACTTTATTCAAAGACGCCTTTAAGCATGTGAAAAATTTCCATGTATGTCAGATGGGAGCAAGAAAAGAAAGAAATGCACCTGTGCTGCCACAACCTATAAATGAGGTATGTTCTTTCGCCCAATGGTGCTTGGATTTTATAGGAATGATATATCACCACTAGTTACTGCACAAGATGGTTTGAAGTGATCACTTGTAGAAAAAGTAATATAGAGGCAGTAATCAAAAATTTATAGGATCACATAATGACCAGGTTTGGAATGCTATTTTCTCTGGTATGTGATAATGGTCCCTCTTTTTCATCAGTTCAATTATTGTAAAAATATTTTGAATGTAAGTAATTTTTAAATTTTCACCAAATTATTACCCCTAGGTCAATGGATTCACAAAGTTGACTAATAAAACCCTGATAGGTGTTATTAAGAAACTACTAGATAAGAATCCAAAAGATTGGCATTGTCACATGAATTTTGTGTTATGGGTAGATAGAACTAGAACATAAAATGCTTTAGGGGCATCCCCTTACCAGCTAGTTTATGGTTTAGAGCCCATATTTCCCATGAATCTTAGAATTCCTACCTTATAATTCATGGAGAATTACCTGGACATAGATGATAAGATTCAGGTTAGGTTGATGAATCTGTTGGATTTAGAAGAAAAGACAAATGATCCTCTTAAGCATGTTTCAAAACATCAAGTTGTAGTTAAAGGATGGTTTGACAAAAGAACCAAGATAAAGTCCTTTATAATCTCATATCTTGTCCTACTTTGGAATAAGTCTAAAGAGAATAAAGGAAGCCATTTAGAGATCGATTGACTTTGGATAGTTCCTTACCAGACATCTAAGATTTTATGGGAAAATACCTTTAGGATCAAGACCATGACGGGAGAACCAACCTTGTTTCCAATCAATGGAAAATTTCTCAAACATTACTTTGGGTCCTAGAGGGGGCGGTGCCCTTTCTAGTAAATAATTAGGGTAGGTTTTTTGTTTTTTGTTTCTTGTTTCTTTTTCATTTATTTTGTGTTTTGTTGTGTCGTTTCCTATTCTTTCTGTTTCTTTTTGTTTCTCCCTTTCTGTTTGTGGGGTTTTTGTGACTATTATGGGTCTGAATGCCAATCATGCATAGGATGCTTGTAGTATTTCTATTTTCAAGACTTTTCCTTGCTTAAGTTCAAATTTTACTAATCCCTTATTAAGCTCAGAAGTCCTAGACAGTCTAGTGTATGAAGTCAATGAGTCTTCAAATTTAATTGCTTGAATCTTACTATCTACAAGCTTTAAGAAAATTAAGATTTGGATTAAGGATAAATAGAATGACCTTTAGACTCAAGAAAATATAAAGATGTTTTTCTTTCTCATTTACCACTATGATTCCCAACCCAACACTAGGTGATAGCCTGAAAGAAAATAAATTACAAAGAAAATCATGAATAAATTCTCAATAAAATGGGTGATTTAAATAAGCTCGACTAGCAATAGAGCTTTGTTTAAGGGAATTAGAGGTATATTTTTTGGGGCTATGGATGTCTAGTTGGTAGCAGAGCTATGCCTAGGTTACACCAACTAGGTTCTATATATATATACTTGTCATAGCACAAAATAGTTGGGAGAAAGGCAAGATCAAACATTTGTCTTGATTCAGAGTTCATTCCACTTCATTGGTATCCTATTTTGAAGGAATAAATCATTTGCACACACTATGAGATTCAAGTATTCTATTGTGATGGGTAAGTTGGTCAAATGCTTAGATTGACATGGAATCCTTTTCTTAATTTTGAGTTATTAATCCCTTCGATTTTAAGTCTATTTGAATTTTTTTGAAGTACTTTTTAAGCATTTTGTTCTTTGGTTGCTATTTTTTGTGCCTTGCAATCACACACAATTTTATTTTTGACAAAATGGGGAGCCCCCAATTATTTTTGTGTTTTTTGTCTCATTCCTACCTTGTTGTCTTTTGTTTCCTTCTTTTTTTTCTTTCCCTTTTTTCCTTTTCTTTCCTTTTTCTCTCTTTATTTCTTTCCTTTTTCCTTCTTTCCTTATTTTTCTTTGTTTCCCCTTTCTTTTGAGTATCTTGTCAAGTTTCAAAATTTTGGGCTTCTCCATACTTGCATGATATATGGGTCGGGCCTGATCCTCGATGTTTGATTGTTTCTCAATGTTGGTTTTCACTAATTCAGACTTTCGTGTGTTTGGGTATTTGTTGAAGAAAAAACCTGACTCCAAAACCCCGATGATGGTGATGTATTATCACCTCGACTGTCTTGTCGGTCACATCCATTAGGAAAATTTATTTTTTTGATAGCATATTTAAATGGGAAATTAATGAATTTTTTTGGGGTTTCCGAATAAGTTGAGGTTTATGAGTGATCATTTTATCACTTACCTTGTGCATTTCAATTTTTTTGAGCTCTACAAATCCTCATAAACTTATGAAGAAGCCATCATGCATGCTTCTTTCTACCACTATCACTACTCAAAATTGGTTCATTGTTTGATTATTGATGCTCATGTGTTCATGTTGTGTGTGCATGGTGTGGTGTTCACCCTTCTCCCCATGCTCATTTTCCAAGTTGGATTGTGATCTCTCTCTTGGGTTTTCATTGGTTTCTTGTTTTTTCCTAGTTTGTGCATGTGCAATCCATTTGTGTATGTTTTGGGATTGATTAAGTGCTTTTTTTTTCTCGTTCTCCTCTCATTTTTCTATTTTTCCTTTGTTTTTTGGATTTTTTCGTTCTTCCTCATTTTACTTTTTTTTTGTTCTTTTCTCACGTTTCCAAATCGATGTTTGTCTCAAAACACTAATTTTATGACATCATTCGATCAAGCATCAGACCCTAGCCTTGCTAAGTGTGTTTTCCTTAGCATTTTTTTAAGGAGAAGTTTTTTGAGTATTGGGTTTTAGTGGTTTTGTTTGTGTTTTTCTTATGGTTCGATGAAAGTTAAGTTAAAGTCCCAAGTCTTGAAAACTGATCTATAAGACTTAGAGAAGAAGCCTATATTTTTTGAAAGTTTTCTCAAAGTTCGCTCGTCAGGAATATCCTTTTCGATTAACTTCTTATTGAGGTAGAAGTTAACTGACATGCCCAACCCCCAACCCCTGATGCCTTAAGGGAAAATCCTTTATCAAAAAGAGTTGAGTATTTTGTTTAATTCAAAGAATATTTTGATGAAGTCTTAAGTGAAATGTCTAAGGTTTGATCTTGAAGTAAGAGTAGGAAATTCAAATTTTGGACATTTGGAATAACCCTTGCCAAATATTGAGCTTGCAGATAAATGTTAAGTAACATGCCATATCCCCAACCCCTGAAAGCATTGAACAACATTTTGGATATTGCTAATTAGGAATTCCCTCCAAACTTATGGAATTGTTACAAATAAAAGTTAGATAGAACGCCCGACTCCTGAAAGTGTTTCAACTTGTTTTTAATTGTTTATATTTTGTATTTCCTCTTAAAGATTACATTGTTACAAGAAAGAGGTAGACGATACTCTTGATCCCCAACTCTCGATAGATCACAAAAAAAGATAGGACTTCCTTCAATAAGGATGTTCTATCCCTTTGGTAAGCTATAAAGGGTAGGCCCGAGGCCTAATCCTTGCAAAATATTGTTTCACCTTAAACACTCTTTGAACAAGTTGTTGCTTCATACCATTAGTTATTTATTAGTTCATATAACTTGGTTTAAAGATATGTTATCTCCTTCAAGGTATCTACTATGAACTATTTTAACACGGTGTTTTTATATGTAGAAGATATGCCACCAAACGATCTTGTACAAATGAAGTACCAATACAAAGAATACCACCCACCATTGAAGAAGATTGATTGGCCCCACTAATCAATGATAATATACATGAACAATTGAAGATAGTCCTGCAAACCACCAAGTTCTATATGACATCATATTTGGTGTACTTATCGGCTACTCAAGCCACATTCCCTAGATTAAATGGAGTGGGTTCCTTCCAGCTTGGGGAGGTAACAATTTTTTAGTACTATCCTTAATTGAAGTTGGAGGATAGTTATACCAATTTTTATGTTGTCAATGAAAACTTTGTGTATTTAGTAATTAGAGGGTTAGAGGGAGATTTATCGAGGAGAATCTCCAATGAATCCATGATAGAGCTTAAAAGTTGGGGGAATTGGTATATTCAGTTCAAAACTTTTACATATGTTAGAGTGGTTGGATTTCACTAATCTTCATATAAGATTCCAAGGTACCCCTCCAACAAATTGATACTCCTAGAATTTTGTAAAAAAGTTTATGAGATACACAAATTTATAGTTGGTAGGCATAAGTCTAGGTATAGCTTCCCCATTAAGATGGGAGTATATTCATGTCCCAACATGTAGAATGCCAAGAGTGAAGAGGGAGAGTTGGAAAGATATTGCCTTGAGATGTACAATGATTCTTGAGGGAAATTTGACCCTATTGGGAAGATTAGTGAGGGGATAGGATCTTTCTTCATGCTTGAGCCTAAGATTGAAGACCATTGGGAAAATTGTGAAGAGGAATTTGAAGTAAGGATGAAATATTACTGTTAGTTGATAGTAAATTCTATTAAGTCTTGTACAAAGGCTTGAGTATCTAAGGATTTAAAAGAAAATGGGAAATTCTTAGACTCTATTTACAGTGGTCAACATATCTACAACCAACCAATCTTCAAAGAATATTATTTAGTGGATGAAGATGATAGCATGAAAGAAAGGACAACTAATATCATAGATCACTCTCTCAAATGGCTTAAGTCTCCTTCTTTAGTGATGGAGATACTAAAACCTACAAAAGCAATGAAGAAATACAAAGAAGGTGAAGTACCCTCCACAACAACAACCAAGACCAAGAATTATTCACCTCCCAAGGTTGCAAGGAAGAAGAGAAAAGAGAAAGAACAAATAGATATTGGTTCAAGTGAGGAGGATGTTGCAGAAGAAACTCTAGTCAGAAGAAAAAGGACCAGAGCATCTATTGAAGAAAGAGATGCCCACACGAAGGCCCAACAAAATTACTCTTCCTCCCCTCCACATGAATCCCCTCTACCATCACCTCCTCCTCCAATATCACCACATGATCCTTCTCCATCTCCTCTTCCATCTCCTCCTCCACCTCATCCACCCTCTCCCCCTCCTGATACATATTCACTTCCTCCACCTCAACTTCCACCTTCTCTTCCACATGACCTTCCCCCTCATCCTTCTCAAGAAGATGAAGCACTAGTTTGAGAGGAGGAAGAACCCAATAAAAAAATAAGAAAAGAGGTAGTGTTGGAGGAAGGAGAGATTCAAAGATAAGTTTTTGTTGAGGAAACCATAACTAAACAACATGTAGAGTAGGAGGTGGACTAGGCAAAAGAATCTCAAGAAGAACATGGAGAAGGGGAGATAGGAGTTGAAATTGAACAAAGAGAGACTGAGCCAGCTTACTCAAAAGGATCCCATAACACATAAATCATCCCCTCTCCCCTAAGAGAAGTGTCCTCTAATGTTCCTATTTGGATCAATCACATAATACGTAGGAGATAGAGGACGTATATGGAAGGAATCTCAGAGAAGAGATTAAGCATATTATCAAAATCCTTCTAGTCTCTAGTAAAGAGAAGAAAAGGGATTGAAGAATATCTATGGTCACCATGGATGAGCACAAAAATAGAACTGCTGAAATAGTCATCCCTCTGGTAGATAAGCTTGAATTAGAAATGAAGCTTGAGGACTACTAGATTAGAAAAGTTGATCTGGGAGTATAGACAAGGGAAGGAGAGAAGCAATCTCTCCATATGTCTATTTCTACTATCTAAAAAAGGATGCAGAAGGATGAGAACACTAAGGAGCTTAAAGCTCAAGTCGCCTAGTTGACTGCCTGTATCACAAATTTGATTGTCTTAGTAGATACAATGACCCCTGAGTCTACACTACAAGATGCATTAAAGGGAGAGGTTAGACATTCTAACATTAAAGGATGGATTCTAGCAACAAAACTGTAGAAATATGATTTTTCGGCCTTAGCTAATTGATTTCTAAGGAAGGAAATAAATTTTGATCACTACATTAGTGATGAATATATCCTCGCCCAATAAATTGAAGTGGGTATAGATGAAGAACTATTATTTTGGGAGGATTACATCCCAATTTTATAGAAAATAATGGTAACACCTACAAAAGATCTAATCAACATTGTAGTAATCAAAGAAAAAGATTAGGACAAGCTTCCTTAATTGTTAAGGGACGCGAAACTAATAGTCAAGATATTAAATAAGTGCAAGTCCAAATTGAATAAGACTAGGGGTTTGGTTGAGAAAGCTATGACCAATATTCATCAATTTTTAGAAGACTTGAACTGCACATTTTGGGAAACATCTATTTTGGTAAAGTCTCCCAATAAAATGGTAGAAGAATTGAAGAATCTAATGTAGGGCCAAGTCACCTAGTCTGCCATTGATAAAAAGATGAATGAAAAGAAAGATTCACTCCTTCCAGGAAGAGTTGACTGCATTTGTCAGTTTACAAGAGCAGAAGGAGAATTCTTCTTTCAACCAAAGAATAAAGCTTCAGTACCACCGACACCTACCAATGGAGATGATGAATGAAGTGATATTTGCATTCATTGACATCTTCTCCAACTAACTGAAGACAACATTTCAGATGTTGCTATTTTTTTGAATAAATATTGTAATAAATTGACACCCAAGTTGTAAGATTATAACTAGCATTTAATTTTAGTTTAATTTTAATTAGCTTTTTTAGCTTCCTTGGTTTAAGTTTAATTAGTCTCAAAACTAAAATTGAGGAACCCAATTAGCTTTTAGTTGTATTTCAGTTAAAATCAATTAGATCAAGGGTATTGAAGTTAGTTTCAGTTGCTTTTTTGTTAGATCCACAATTTTAGGAACTCGACATCCTATATATTTTGATGTTGGATCATTTCAAAGGATTCAATTTTGATGTATTTTTGTACAATAAACTTATACATTCTCAACTTGGGTTTTCCTACTAACTTTATGGAGATCATATTTTTTATAAATCAAATGATTATGCCTATTTTGCATGTGTCTCAATCTGGTGTATTGGTAATGGTATGAATGTTTATCTAATCTAAG
>VDFB02289814.1:0-41872 GCA_007258455.2 Sequoia sempervirens | reverse complement strand
CTTAAGTAGGCAAGAATGAAAGAAAAAGAAGGCATGCACTAGAAATTGATGTAACCATGCATTGAGATTCAATACACTAGATCGTAATGTTAGATATGCTTATCTGGTAACTTTGTATCATCAAAAGACTCATGCAACCTCATCCACAATAATAAATTTCAGAATTTCTAGGGATTAACTAAGATTGAGACAAACACTTGCAAGTTTTTTGGATGTGCTTGAGGTACATTCATAATCTTCAAAGTTATCAAGTGTAAGGTTTGGTCTTTCCTCTACTATGTCCTAAAATGCAGGTCTTGTTAATTCCTCTTTCCACTGTAGTTTTTATTTTTGGACCATAGAAGTGTGCCTTCTCATGGTAGTGAAGAGTTTTGGAGTCTTATAAATTATGGACATGCAAAGCTATTCAAAACAATAGAATTCAAAATTTATAAATAGATGTTGTGAAGAGTTTTGGAGTTTTATGAGTTATGCACATGCAAAACTATTCAAAACAATAGAATTTGGAATTTATAAATAGATGTTGTGGATGTTAGTTTTTACGATCAGATTATATAAGCAGAATTTAACTCAAAATCAGACACATAAATACAGCATATACCCTGGGAAAACTCTCCACTTGAGGGAGAAAAACTCAGCAACAATATATCACTTATATATTGAATATAGAACAGTAGTCTTCTTTACAATGAGGCCAAATATGAGGCCAATCAACAGCACCACAAATGATGCAAACACAGAATAATATGAGACACCTTGCTGCTGATAATATCGAACTCCCTTAGTGATAAATTCAGCCACCTTTCAGACTAAGATCTGCCCTTAGAGAAATTCGCACTTTCTTGATAACAGATTCAGCCTCCTTGCAACCTTTGATCTGCACTTGAAGCAATTCGTACTTCTCTATGAACTTGCACAACAAATATAGGAATGAATGAATGTATTACAATGATCGAATAGTATCTCCAATATATACTATTCAATGAGGAGGTCTTCAAGGGTTGCGTCTCTTCAATGCACAAGGTCGGCCACCAATGAAGAGATATGTCTCTCCAATAAGAATGCTGATAATCAAGGAAGGGTCGGCCATAATAAGCAAACTCAAATTAATAAATAATAGAATATTATTTATTCTTCATGTGACGTGTATCTTCACCATTGCATTGTTAATGATATAGCAGCTTCGGTAGCTCCTTCCAGCTCAGCTCCTTCGTGGAAATATAATTGAATGATAGCCGTTGGCTATTCAAGTTATATTTATTATTATTATTGTTTATCTTCATAGCCGACATGAGAAGATATGAATTCATCTTGAAGTCATTTAAGGCGTGTTCATTATTTTGAGGCCGACCTCTTGTGAAGAGGCGCATATAACACTTAGGCCGATTTCATTCAACAAGAGATGAAATCTCTTATAAGGCCGACATGAAAGATTAGTTTGATCTCTCACTTGTAGATATATATAGCTTGTCCGTCCATTGCTTTGAGCATCTAAGAAATAGATCAGTTCGATTATTATACTTGAGTGCGATCTTAGCTGCTACACTAGTGTGAACACATTTGACAATAAAGTGCGAACTTGTCTGAGTTTTATCAGCGAACTTACCAGATCCGTGATATTGATAAAGTGCGAACTTAGCTATTATTCCAGTGCGAACACAGCTGATGATAAAGTGCGAACTTGTCTATGATCTAAGTGCGAATACACCAGCTCCGTGATATCAAACAGTGCGAATACAAGGTACAGATTGACGCGGTTCTTATCAGTCTGCAATATACTCAAGTGCAAATATAACAAGCAAGTGCGAATTCAGAATACAAGGGTGAACATTCACAGTGTTGAGCGAATACAAGATCGAAGACAATCCAGTGCATAGTTTGAAGACCTTTCAGTGCAAAGTGAACATTATTGGATTTGTGTTCTGATATTGCCAGGTGTGATCTAGAGTTTGTTATCTGTCATTATTTATTGCCAGGTACTGCATATCGGTGTTGTGTTAGACCTCATTGTAATTTGTAAAAATTGCCATTGTTGCATCAAATATAAGAGAGATCTTTGTTGCTGGGCTTTTCTCCCTCAAGAGGAGGGTTTTCCCAGGGTATATACTGTGTTATTTTGTCTGATTTCGAATTATTTCTCTGTGCATTTAATTTGTTCACCTAAATTTAACATGGTATCAGAGCGGGTTTGAGGATCGTGATCAGATTATTGCACTCAGATTATCCCATTTGTTCAGATTGTCAAGATGGTGTATGATTTGAAGGTTGAGGGTTCAAGTGAATACCTGTCTCATTCAACATTATCAAGCTGTATACCTTCCAACTCCAACACTTGGATAATCGACAGTGGTGTCTCCCGTCACATAACCGGATTCAAGGAGCACTTATCGAGTTTGGTGGAAAAGGAATCTTTTGAACAAGTCATCATTGGAGATGATGCCAGCTACTCCGTAAAGGGAATTGGGACCTCCACACTTCACTTGGATTCTGGCATATCGTTTCAATTGGGTAATGTTCTTTATGTTCCCGGAATCAAGCGTAATCTTATTTCTATTTAAGCCTTGGAAGATAAAGGATATCAAGTTGCCTTCTCCAAAGGAAAAGTTCTAGTGTGGATGCAGAACTCTAATTTCAAGGATGCTCAAGTAATTGGAGTTAGACATGATAACCTCTACAAGGTTTGCTCACATCCACTTCAAGCATTGGTTCATGACTCTTTCAGTCTTTGTGATCTTTGGCATCGGAGATTGGCTCACTTACACTTCCGAGCCCTACCCATTATGGAGAAGATGGTGACGGGCCTTCCTAAATTCAACCAGGAGCACGAAGGTACATGCAAGGGCTGCGCATTAGGTAAGAATATAAAAGCCCCTTTTCATAGTAGAGAAAATAGATCTAAGTGTATTTTAGACCTAATTCATTCTGATTTATGTGGTCCTATGTTTGTTCCTTCTTCGAGTGGTTTCTTGTATTATGTTCTTTTTATTGATGATCACTCTAGAAAGACTTGGATTTATTTTCTGAAATCTAAAGAATCTGAGGAAGTACTGGATAGGTTTAAAGAGTTTAAAGCTTTAGTAGAAAATCTTTCTGGTAAACGAATTAAGGTCCTCAGATCTGACAATGGTGGAGAATACACCTCTGGTAGTTTTCGAAACTTTTGTACTGATGCAGGGATTAAGAGGGAGCTCTGTGTTCCCTATAATCCTCAACAAAATGGTGTTGCAGAAAGGAAGAACAGAACAATTGTGGAAGCAGCAAAGGCCATGATTCATGATCAAGATTTGCAAACCTTCCTATGGGTAGAAGCTTCCAAGACAAATAGAGTATGTTCGTAATGTAAGTCCCATAAGATCTTGGAGCATTTTATAGGGAAGAAGCCTAAAGTCAGTCACTTGAGGATCTTTGGTTGTCCTGTCTATGTTCATGTTCCCAAAGAAAAGAGAACCAAGCTGGAGCCTTCTGGCAAGAAGGGAATATTTGTGGGCTACAGTGAGACATCAAAAGCTTACAGAATTTACATTCTAGGTCAAAAGTTGATAGAGATCAGTAGGGATGTCACATTCGAGGAAGATGTTGCATTCAGGAGATCCAGAGGGATTCATATGGAAATTGATAATGAGGAGTCTCCTCAGGACATGGAGGTTGACCATACTCCTGAGATTCAGAGGGAGACAATGGAACCAAACGAAGATCTTGATCCAGTTGAACCCTTGGAACCTACCATGGGCCTAATGACATTGTTATTGGGAGAGCACCTCTCATGGGCTAGTCACACCATGCAAGAGGCTGAAAGCCGGTGCCCTAGAGGCACATTCAGAAAGGCCACATGTTCTCCAGCTTATGTTGCCTTGATGAGTCGACATAGAATCTAAGCCCTTCCTCGTGTTGAGGAAGACTAGCTTTCAAGTTTGAGATGCTATGATTGTAGAGTATCAATTCTTAAAATGATGTTTGGGATATCGTTCCTAGACCCGAGGGCAAGTCTGTGGTATCTTCTAAATGGCTATTCAAGATTAAACATGCTGCAGATGGAAGCATTGAGAAGCACAAGGCAAGATTTGTGGCTCGAGGGTTTTCTCAGAAAGAGGGAGTTGACTATGATGAGACCTTTGCTCCTGTTGCTCGCTACACTTCTGTCTGAACCATCATTGCTATTGCTGCATCTAGAGGATGGAAGATTCATCAGATGGATGTGAAGACAGCTTTTCTCAATGGAGTAATTGAGGAAGAGGTTTACATAGAGCAACCTGATGGATTTGAGATTCATGGGAAGGAGTCACATGTTTGCAAACTGAAGAAGGCCTTGTATGGTCTTAAGCAGGCTCCTCGTGCATGGTACAAAAGGATTGATCAGTATCTATCAAGCCTAGGGTTCTTGAAGAATGATGCTAATTCAAACCTCTACTTCAAGGTAATCAATGGTGATGCATTAATTTTGGTTTTATATGTTGATGATCTAATCCTCACTGGAGAAGATCACCTAATTCTTGAATGTAAGAAGGATTTAACTTCTGAATTTGAGATGAAGGACCTTGGGCTCATGCATTACTTCCTTGGTTTAGAAGTCTGGAAAAAGTCAGATGGTATGATTTTAAATCAAGGGAAGTACACCATTGACATACTTAAGAGATTTGGCATGATGGATTGCAAATCCATGTCTACTCCCATGGAGACCAATCTTCATAAATTGAAGGAGGCTGCAGGTAGTTCAAGTTTGGTGGATCCTACATTGTACATACAGCTGATTGGATCCTTGATGTATCTAGTTAACACTAGACCTGATATTTGCTATGCAGTGAGTGCACTTAGCCGGTTTATGTGCGTGATCCAGACGTATACATCTTGTTGCGTTTTAAACATATCCTCCGGTGATAATTTGGCGCGGCAATGCCAAGTGGGTTGAAGCATACTTCTCGTGATGCGCACTTGAGTTACTTGGTTTCACCGATTCTGATTGGGCAGGTTTTGTCACAGATCGGAAGAGCACCTCTGTCTATTGCTTCAGCTTGGGTTCTGCTATGATTTCCTGGTGCAGCAGGAAGTAGTCTTCTGTAGCATTGAGTACAGCAGAGGCTGAGTACATTGCAGCTTGCATGGCAACTCGGTTTTGCCCGGATAATTCTACTTCGCCACCCTGTTTCACCCGCACCACGGTACTTTACCGCACCGAGGATGAGAGCCCCTATTTGCTTCCTCCTTCCCCCGTGACAAAGTTTGTATACCTTTGAGACAAGCTTGGTATGGTGGAGAATCCAAATTTCTTGACTGAGTATGAGTCTCAAGCATCGTGAGCCTTTGCTTAATGAAGCCTCCTCTCGTGAGAGAAGTTCATGTGAAATCCTTTTGTTAATGCATTTTCTCTCGTGATTCGAAGAATTTGAGGTGAAAGCCCCTCGCTTCCACCCTCTAAGCCGAGTCATGGTGAATGTCATGTACACTCCATGACATATGTTGTAATTTGTGTTTCAAGCACCCTCCGAGAGTCACAGGAAAAGTCACGTTGAGGTGACAACATCACGCAAGGGATGAACACTTGTACTCACTATTGCACTTTCTTCTGTGACGGAAGAATTTGAGGTGAAAGCCCTTGTTTCCACCCTCTGAGCTGAGTCATGGTGGATGTCATGTGTGTGACTCCATGACAACATCACGTGAGAGAGTTCGTGATGATCTTCTTGTACTTTTGTTTCACCCTCTGGGAGAGCCATGGTGAAAGTCACGTTCAGGTGACAACATCACGCAAGTGATAAACACTAGTACTTAACCATGTGATGGTTGATATCACATTGAGGTGATATTTCTCTCTTTATATTTGATTGCAGGCAATGGTGGCAGATGAACCTCATATGGAGATGATGTGTATTATGCGGCTGGAAGTTCTCTCCCTAGCTGAGAGGGAGTGTTAATGATATAGCAGCTTCGGTAGCTCCTTCTAGCTCAGCTCCTTCGTGGAAATATAATTGAATGATAGCCGTTGGCTATTCAAGTTATATTTATTATTATTATTGTTTATCTTCATAGCCGACATGAGAAGATATGAATTCATCTTGAAGTCATTTAATGCGTGTTCATTATCTTGAGGCCGACCTCTTGTGAAGAGGCGCATATAACACTTAGGCCGACTTCATTCAACAAGAGATGAAATCTCTTATAAGGCCGACATGAAAGATTAGTTTGATCTCTCACTTGTAGATATATACAGCTTGTCCGTCCATTGCTTTGAGGATCTAAGAACCAGATCAGTTCGATTATTATACTTGAATGTGATCTCAGCTGCTACACTAGTGCGAACACATCTGACAATAAAGTGCGAACTTGTCTGAGTTTTATCAGCGAACTTACCAGATCCGTGATATTGATAAAGTGCGAATCGAAATATTCCAAGCCAATTTTTCAATTTTCAAATTACAATCGTAAATGCACAATCTGGGGTTTGAGATAAATCAAACCAGGCAATATAACTCTTTGCCAAGAACAAGACTCAATTCCAAACAAGAGGCGACCAGGCGGCAAGAGGGATCACGATGAATCACCAGAATCAGTAACTCTAACTGAAGAATGGCGGCGGATGGCGAGCATATGGTCGAGGGTCGAAATAAAGGAGGACAACTTGAACAGAATGCTGGCGAATGATGAAAGATAAGGGAATGGATTCCTAACATTCAGGAATGGAATTAATGGAATGGAATGGGAATGAAGCCATATGGAGCAATCAAGCATGAAATACAATACTGTGAAATGGAGCCCACTAAAGTATGTGCACCTCTATCCAAGATGAACAAAGGCTTATCATATGACGGAGCAATTAAAAGTAAATACAATAGGACCGAAAGTAAGGATCAAAGGCCCTTCCTACCTAAATGTGGGAAATATAATAAAGAGCTTACAAATGTGAATATTGGCCGGTTAGTACTACTAACAGCCTTACAATATAATATATCTCCTGCAAGCACGATGGATTATAGTGATAATCAAACTGCTGAAATGTAGAGCTAATCCAAAATGATTAATATGACTAAGATAAACAATCCCAACCCTATTAATAAAATTACTAAGTCTAATATGACAGATCTGCAGTTAAAATGGTGAAATCAGCAACTCCATAACTCACTTAAATGCTCATATCTCTCTCAATACTCACTCATTTAACTTGAAATCAGTTGCAAAACATTCTAATGATGATGACAATGAAGATGGATCACAAAAACTTCTCACAAAGACCCCTATTTATTTTGCACGACTTCCAAAGCACTTACAAAGTGAAATTGCCTGTAAGCAAGGGCGATTTACTTTAGATAATTCATAGACTTCAAATAAAATTCTGGAAACTTGCACATATGGTCGCCCTACATAGGAAAATAGATTGGAACAGTACCCAGAACAATATTATTTCTGTTTCTTGAGTTGTGAGTAAAAACAACCTATAGCCATACAAACCAGCAACTCTAAAATTGACAAAAAATACAATAACTCAACTACGGAATGTGAGAAGAACCAACTACAATGAAAGGAAACCAACTACAACTAAACCTCTCAACTAGTTGCTGTCTTTCAAGCAAGAAGTCGAGCCAAGGCTAGGAGGCATTCATTCCTCGAAGCAATCCCAAAGCCAATCCGGCAGCATAACTTTGCAAATTCATCAGATAAACAAAATGAGGACCCCGAGCTCCAATTTATAACTTTAGAAGAGCTTTCTAGAAACCTCCAAGAAGGGCGCCACCTCAAAGATTCTTTTAGGTCATTGACTTGTCTTTTGTCTTCACCCTCAGGATGGCGTACTTGCTTAAGAACATAAATTTCACTTTTTAAATAAAATATTTGGCTCACCCAAAGTTGGCATCCAAACTCCTTGAGCAATATTTGGCTTTAGAAATATTAAAATATTTCCTCCATGTGAAAATACCCTTCAATGTCCCCCTTTTAAAGACAATATTAATTCATGATGCTAGAACAAGGAATTATAATGTTAAATTATAACATTATAATATAAAATATCTTATATCACCATGGAAATGCATCTGAAGCCAAATTCAACCATACTGTCTGAACAAACTGCCAAAGTGGAGCCAACTGATTAGGAGTCAACAAGTCAACTGCTAAAAATAGAATTTACTAAAAATAGTAAATTCATGTAATTGCTCAGAATGCCGAATTGAAACCACCAACGCGGAGCTCTCAGAAAACCCAGAAGGAATCCGAAATCCAAGTTCAACAATTCCAAAAGAAGACTCCGCAAAAAGACGAAAACATCCTCCAAGAAGTTTGGAAACCCTGATTCGAGCTTCTACTTAGCTTACGAGTTTCCAGAAATAGGCTAAATCCAAAAGAAGAGCGTAGGGCTAAATTGGGGACATTACAGTCCGCCCTTCCCAAAATTGCTTGTCCTCAAGCAATGCCACCACAACTCTAGAAAAACTCAAACTGCACCAAACCAAACCAAGTACAATCCCAGGGTCCCATATCCGTTTGAAAGAGGACCCACTGTGCTGATGTTGCACTACTCTGATCACAATAGTGGAACCATAATGGCCAAAATGCTCTGAGTTAGCAAAATCAACAATGCCACTGTCTATCACAAACCTAGGCATTGGAAAAGATAGTCTACTCAACTCAAAATTGTAATCCTTAACATGCCTCCATAAGGTATCTAACTTAACCATGATTGCAGATGTGACCTCTCCAAAACTTCTTGCAAAGAGGAAACCAATCCTTTGCAAGAGTTCATCAAACTCTAACTCATGACTCCACATGAGTCTACTATGCCTCCCTTGCATTATTCTGATGCAGCCATGAAGATTACTAAAAACTCTTACAATTCCCACTTCAAGAGCCTTAGAATGGTGAACCAAAGCATGTGAGAGTCCGCTGTCCTGAACCAACACTGAGAGTAAACTGTCAGAGTTTCCATCACAAACCATCATAAGATGAATTTGGAGAGTAGGAAAGGTGTGAAGGAACAAATAATTGCTGCTGATCAAGGCTGGGATCAACATAGTGCAATATGATACTAGAGTCCTACACGAAGGAAAACAACAACACCACTCAAATTCCCAAGTGTGAGCATGTGAGATGACCATCGAGCTACAAGGTGACACCTCCAAAGTGGCAGGAAAACAAACTAGCGCAATGTCCAACTGAAAACTACCACCTCCTTGACAAGTAGTGATGGAAAAACTCTCCCAAACGAGAGTAACTCCACAAGTAAGGTGGCTGGTCTGCCTCCAATCAGCAAACTCGTGTCTCAAAATCTGCCCTTGTCTTAACCGAGGATCACTGCCAAAAGCAACCAACTGTTTATTTCTCCAACCCATACTCAAAATTATTCTCCAATCCATTTGTTGATGAACAAACGAACCCATGAAGTGGCAAACAAAGAAACGGACAACATCAACAAATCTGGAAATTTGATCCTTATTCCTCCAATAGTCCTTTCCAAATGTAATAAGCTCTATCAAGCCAAATTGAGGATCCCAAGCACGGATACCCAACCGAAAAATGATTTTCAACCCATAGCAAAGTAATCTCAATGCATCCCCAAGTGCCACTAAGGATCAAGTGCATACAGAAGACATTGATGCCTCCTCTAGTGAACCCTTGAAGCCTATCCATGAAAGTTTCAACAACATTGGAGCATGAAATATTAAATGACTTCAAATCCAACTCTAACAATGGTCTAATAAGTGCCAAAACATCATTCAACCAAAGGGATGGATTGAGAGGCATACAAACACCAAGTTCAGGTCCATCTTTCTTCCCTATTTCATGAGTAACAAAACTGAAATCTTTGCTCCTTGCTGCTGTAATGAAGTTACCAACAGCTACCAAGTCTTGCTTTGTTAACACCTTGGTGTCGGAGATGTTGAAATCTCCTCGAATAATCATTTCCTATGTAGAGACTCCATCCTCAAACCCACTTATGCATTCATTACTAACCAACAAACGTGGCACATCCTCATGGAGTGATATCAAAGCATCCAAGCATTGAAAACTATACTTAGTCTCATTCTCCGTTTCATCCTCCATCTCATAGAGAGGATTATCATAACTTTCCTCATCATCCTTTTCAAAGAGAGGATTGTCAAAAACTTGAAAGTTATTCCTTCCATCTTGCTGATCCAAATCTGCACTTGCAACTTCAGTCCTTCTTGTGAGACCTTCTAGGTCAAACTCCTCTCAAAGACTATCAAGCTCACCAATTACTTGCTTGATTTCTTCGCCTCTATGTGCATTCTCTAGCTTCGTGAAAAATTTGAAATCAGCAAACTGATTTCCTACCTCCATTAATGCCATTTGAGTTTCTTCTAATGTAGCCTTTGTTGATTCAAGCTCCAAAGAAAGTTCATCGAACTTCCTCTCTCTATCTTGAGAAGCACAAATGGTCTTCTTTGCAACTTCAATGGCGTGATCACGATCTTCAATCAAGTGCATGTACTCGGACTTCAAGGTTACCAAAGAGTTTCTGATAAGTTGCAAATTGGAAAGAGCAACTTCATCTTTCACTCCTCTTTGTCTCACTTCAAGTTGGGCCTTCCAGTAAAGCTCTTCAACCAAGCTAAGTGTGTGATCAAACAAGGATAGAGTTTGCACTTCCTTGTCAATGGACACCTTGAATTGTCTTTCCCACTCATAAGAATGCGAAGATGGTGAACTGTTGATAGGCTGCAACTGAAAAGCAGACCCCTGTCCCTTGTCTTTGCTGCCCTCAATGCTGCTCCAACATTCTTGTACTTCACCATCGACTAGTGGAGAATGCTCATTGTCATAAAAAGCATCATACTTCACAAATTCTTCAACACAATGCTTGCAATCAGCTTCACGCATTGAAAAATCAGATTTGTGTTTAGTAACACCTTCAAACTCTACATCTTCAAGAGCCATATGGTCTTCTAGCTCTTCTTCTTCATTAACGTCTCCTTGGTCAAACATTATCGCAGCATCAAACTTGATCAATGGATCATAATTGTCCGCTGTTCGGAAAGTTTCTGTAGCAACATAATCTTCTTCTTCAAAGACAACTTCTCCTCCAAGGGCTACCTCATAGTTTTCCATGCAATTTGGTTCTTGTTCTTCATCAGGATCAAAGGGAAACTTATCCCACACAGGTTCTTTAACATAACTTGATGCCAACACACCTAGATCCCAAATGCCAAGGGGTTGACTGAGATGATCAACAGGAAGAGGTTTTTCATGCTTCACTGGAAGTATTAACTCAATGAATAAGTCAGCTCCTGAATCTCTTAAGCTGATATCTTCAAAAACATTTTCCTCCAATGGTTCGGTTTGCTGGTCAAACCCAAGTCCGAAAATGTCACCACCGAAAGGGAGTGAAGAATCTTCGATGCTTGTTGTTTCAAAAACTTCACCTTCATTATCTTTTATGGAACCATCATGAGAAAGTATGTCGCTGATTTCTTTAGGTGGAACTTCTTGGGAAGTTGAGACAGCAACAAGAGTAAAATCTTTCATCATCAAATCTTCAATATGATCTTGCATGAACTCCATAGAGTCATCACCAACATCATCACTACAGTCTTGGTCATAAGCTGGTTCTATGACATCACTAGCATTTTTTCCATCTTGTACTCCTTCAACGAACTCATCCCACACAACAGTACTACTAAAATTTTCTGTGAAGTCATTTCTCTCAGGACCTCCATGGGCTGAATCCAAATTAGGATTCAAGACTGCTGCTATGTTCTGATCTTCATCACTTGCTATCACATGCAAGTCTCGGAAAGTATTGTGGGGCTCTTCCACACATTCTTCAACTGACAAAGTTTCATCAACATGCTTGTTTGTGGGCTGCAATTCACAAATAGACACTTCATCTTCTTCCTTCTTTGATCCTTCAACCAAAACTTGTTTTGCTTCCCTTTTTATCATTTTCCTGATGTGGTCCACCATCTCCGACTTTTCGGGCTTCAGAAACGCCACACAATTCAAATGGGTATCAAATGAAACATTGTTCCTATAATCATCTGGCATGTTTTGATATTGCTCACGGAGTATGGCAGCCTCATGTTCACATTGTCTTTTGTACTGTTTGGCATACTCAATGAAATCTCTTGTGGCCAAACTAACCTTTCCTTCCTCAAATGCCATAATCGAATCTGACTTCTCACGATTACTGAACAAACGATGATACATCTTTGAAACTTCTGAAAACTGATCTAAGCTCGGTTCTGACCTCTGGTGAAGAAATTGATTTCTCTATCACTCAACTGTCAACTGAACTTTGATGGGCACAGGATGGCAGGATCTTGGCTCTGATACCACTGAAATATTCTGAGCCAATTTTTTTTCAATTTTCAAATTACAATCAGAAATGCAACACACCCGTTAGGGTTAGATAAATCAAACCAGCAGTTACAATATAACTCTTTGCCAAGAATGCGCACTCAATCTCAACAAGAGAGAGGCTGTCATATGGCAAGAGGATCGTCAGTACATTAATCAGAACTGCAACTGGAAGTAACTCTAACCAAGAATGGCGCCAAGTGATGGCGAGCATATGGTCAGAGGGTCTTAATTGAAATGCTTATACAAAAACTCTAACCAAGAATGCGCCGGCGAACGACGAGCATGTGGTCAGAGGATCCCTACCATCTAATATACTGAAAGCAAACTCAACACCAAGTATGTGCTACCCAATTCCAGAATGGAAATGAGGCGACCATATGGCGGAGCAATTACATGAAATACAATACTGGAAATGGAGCTCAACGCCAAGTATGTGCACTCCTATCCAAGATGAATAGGCGCTATCATATGACGGAGCAACTAAAAAGTAAATACAATAGACTGAGCAAGGATCAGTCTCTTCCACGAAATGTGGGAAATATAATAAAGAGCTTACAAATGTGAATATTGGCTGGTTAGTACTACTAACAGCCTTACAATATAATATATCTCCTGCAAGCACGATGGATTATAGTGATAATCAAACTGCTGAAATGTAGAGCTACTCCAGAATGATTAATATGACTAAGACGAACAATCCCAGCCCTATTAATAATTTTACTAAGTCTGATATGACAGATCTGCAGTTAAAATGGTGAAATCAGCAACTCCAGAACTCACATAAATGCTCATATCTCTCTCAATACTCACTCATTTAACTTGAAATCAGTTGCAAAACATTCTAATGATGATGACAATGAAGATGGATCACAAAAACTTCTCACAAAGACCCCTATTTATTTTGCACGACTTCCAAAGCACTTACAAAGTGAAATTGCCTGCAAGCAAGGGCGATTTACTTTAGATAATTCATAGACTTCAAATAAAATTCTGGAAACTTGCACATATGGTCGCCCTACATAGGAAAATAGATTGGAACAGTACCCAGAACAATATTATTTCTGTTTCTTGAGTTGTGAGTAAAAACAACCTACAGCCATACAAATCAGCAACTCTAAAATTGACAGAAAATACAATAACTCAACTACAGAATGTGAGAAGAACCAACTACAATGAAAGGAAACCAACTACAACTAAACCTCTCAACTAGTTGTTGTCTTTCAAGCAAGAAGAAGAGCCAAGCTAGGAGGCTTCATTCCTCGAAGCAATCCCAAAGCCAATCCGGCAGCATAACTTTGCAAATTCATCAGATAAACAAAATGAGGACCCCGAGCTCCAATTTATAACTTTAGAAGAGCTTTCTAGAAACCTCCAAGAAGGGCGCCACCTCAAAGATTCTTTTAGGTCATTGACTTGTCTTTTGTCTTCACCCTCAGGATGGCGTACTTGCTTAAGAAGATAAATTTCACTTTTTAAATAAAATATTTGGCTCACCCAAAGTTGGCGTCCAAACTCCTTGAGCAATATTTGGCTTTAGAAATATTAAAATATTTCCTCCATGTGAAAATACCCTTCAATGCCCCCCTTTTAAAGACAATATTAATTCATGATGCTAGAACAAGGAATTATAATGTTAAATTATAACATTATAATATAAAATATCTTATATCACCATGGAAATGCATCAGAAGCCAAATTCAACCATACCGTCTGAACAGACTGCCAAAGTGGAGCCAACTGATTAGGAGTCAACAAGTCAACTGCTAAAAATAGAATTTACTAAAAATAGTAAATTCATGTAATTGCTCAGAATGCCGAACTGAAACCACCAACGCGAAGCTCTCAGAAAACCCAGAAGGAATCCGCAATCCAAGTTCAACAATTCCAAAAGAAGACTCCGCAAAAAGACGAAAACATCCTCCAAGAAGTTTGGAAACCTTGATTCGAGCTTCTGCTTAGCCTATGAGTTTCCAAAATAGGCTAAATCTAAATGAAGAGCGTATGGCTGGGGACACTGAGACCAAAACAGTCTAGGCTTAGGAAATTTCTGGATTTTTGGCACCTTTAAAGAATTGATAGGGATATGGAGAATGATGAGGAGTCAACCACATGACTCACATGCAAATTTGACTAAGGGGGATACATTCAATGTTTTCTTAGATACTTCTTGAGCATTTCTTACTTTTTATAGTGTACCTAATTTTTATCTTATTAAATATCCTTAACTAATATTGAAAGGGTGTGACCTATAACACCTATTCCTCTTTGGCATCTATATAAGAACACCAAACTCAAAACCTAGGTATTCACATAAAACATCATCTCGATTATTTAATATAACAGCATATACTTCATTTCATCCTTTGTTCTTTGTACCAAGTGCTAGCATTGTGAAATTGATCATGAAAACCAGATTTAAACTCTGTCAGCTTGCAAGGGACCATAAAAAGTTGTAGGAATAATGGAAGGGCTGAATACAATCTGCATGGCTCTGAATTTTATGCTGAATGGAGTTTTATTTATGAAGTCATGTCATTATAAATAAGATTATGACATTTAGATTTTATTATTAGAAGTTCAAAACTGATCTGAAACTAATAAAAAAGTTATAAAATGAATGAAAGGAAAAGAAAAATCTTCAAGAAGGGAAAAAGCTTGAAAACGTACATAAAGAGAAGGTAAAAAAGGAGGAAAAAAGGAGAGGTTTTGCAAAAATAATAATTATTGAATAAAAAGTTCAAGGGGTTGTGTTGTAATGGTTATGTGACACATTCAAAAGAGTGAGTCAAATTCAAATTGCAACATTGCAATATGGGCTTTATGGTGTGTCCCAGCTATGCTTAAGAAAAAAGTTGAGAAAAATAAAATAAGTTTAGTTTATAAAATAAATTATTGTCTTTACCCCATACACGAATCTTGTAGGTTAAACCATGTAAATTAGAGGGCGAATATCCAATGGATTTCTCCTTTGGAGGGAATGCTTAAGCTTAACTTTGACAATGCTGCTAGGGGCAACTTGGGTTTTTTACGGGCAAGTTGTGTAGTAAGGGATTGAAATCTCTAAGACTTTGGGTGGTGGAAGTAACAATGAAGCATAAATACAAGTTATACTTCTTGGTCTTCAAGTATGTAAAACAAACAATATCAAGGACATAATGATAGAAGGGGGATTCAATGGTCATTGTTAATGAAATCGAGAATAAAAGATCAACAAGCTTGAGAATAAGAACATCATTGAAGAGGTCTAGCAGTAGCTATCAAATTTGAATTCTTACATGGTGTAACATTGCTTTCGAGAGGGTAATAGATTTGTTGGTAGGATTGCAAATTTTGCAATGAATCATTAGGAATGCAAAATTGTAAGTGGTAACTCCTTGGACTTTGGTATATAAAACAAAGAAGAAATACTTCAATCCTACTTTGCACCAATTATTACTTTTAGTTAGGGACATAATTTCAACTAAGGATTAAGGGTAATAAACCACCATGGGTTGTACTATTGAAGCTTTGAAAAGGCAGAAGATGATAATACCATGTTTGGGCAGGATGATAATACCATGTTTGGGCATTCATTGCATGGGATAGATGCACACTTCTCAAGGTTTTTTAGATAACTTCCTTTTTATTAGGCTTGAGCAATGGATTATGGTAGATTTGGTTCACTTTTGCATTGGCTCATGTGGGGTGATTGAGCAAGGCCCAAATACATAAATGCATCTTTAGTGGCTTCAACAACTAGTTATTTTCATTTGAATGGTTCCTTCGCAATAGTGAATCTTAGGGTTTACATTATGCTTGATAAATGAGAGGTTATAGATATCAAAATATTTGATGTAGAAATAATGAGAAGGGTCTTTGTCATTGGCACTCCAATAGTGGAAAGTTTCTTGAGAAAGATTCCTAAAATGTTGATGGAATTTCTTCGCAGATGCATGTATTATATGGTGGCATTAATTTCCTCTCCAACACTTTCGACATAATATAGGATAAGGAAATGGTGATGGCACTAGCAAACACCTACATACAAGAAGTTTTCATTATTGGTTTTAGGTTATCAGAGGCCATGGAGGCATAGAATAAAGATGTTGATATGATAGATGTTGGAGGCCTTTTCCTCCAAATTATTTTAGCTTCTTTAGGAGCAGCCAACATTGTTCTTTGGGCAACAAGGAATGGTTTGGTGGAATGCTCACTGGCCTCGTTGAGTGTTCATGGAAAGTCTCTTGGCCCTTTCTTAGAATGTATTAATGTGGTTGTTAATGGAAGCTCTTATCTCTTGTGCAAGATGGCCAGGCAAGGGATGATCAAGGATTTACTTGTGATGTCACCTCCCAGTTCAGACAACTATTCTAAGAGAAAGAAGCCTATGGAGCCAACCATTGAGCTGGTCATCAATTCCAGTGGTAGAATTGATATGAAATCCTATATTGTATGTTTGTAGTTTGTGTTAGGCTTGCTTAGGATCTTTGTGAATCTCTCTCCTTGGCCACATGCTTCATGGTAGAAAAGGTTTTGTACTCTTTTTTGATATCAATATAAAGAGAGTGGTCTCCCAACTTATGTAACAAAATAGAGAAAAAAGAAAAAAAGAAAAAAAGAATCATTTTAAAAAAGAAAAGAAAAAATGATAAAAAGTTGAGCTAGTTGAGAAGATACTCAACACTTGGCTACAACATGTTACCAATTTCCATAATAAGTTTACTAGATATAAGGATTATACAAGCTTAGAGGACTTGATTAACAATCAAACCAATAACGTAATGACTGCTACTTAGAGAAAATTGGAAGACAATATTAAAACTAGAGGAATGGAGTATGTTGGGATTTAGCTTGCCAAAATTAGGGGAACTCTCCTCTTAATGGCATGAGTCAAAATTTAAACACAAATGACTTGTGGAGTATGCATGCAATTCATGATGGACAAGAAGTTCAATATTTGTGTGCAAATCTAGAAATCAATAGGTAAGATGTTTGAAACATAAAATACAAGTTAAATTAGTATCAATTATTATGCTCATAAAATAAATGTGAATATAGATATTCTTGACATTGAAGATCTTTTCAAGGCAATTGATTTACAAAATCAAATTTAGTTTCATTTTGTTTTTTTGAATCCTACAAGATCTAGGATAGTTTTTATCATAGTTCTATTGGAGTTTATTGAAAGGGGTACAAGGGGACGAAGGGCCTAAGTTTGGGGATTACACAAAGACATATAATACTTCAAAAATTAGTTATAAAAATATGTATAATGAATAAGCATAAGAATCACAAATGAAACTCTGGCATACTAAGTAAACTAATAAATAGTAAACTCATTGCAATTATTGCATTGAAGATTAACAATGAAAATGTCAAACTTGGAATTTATATTTATTATTTTCAATATTTCATAATGATGATTACAATATTCAAAGTGACAAAATGGCTTGATGCCTCTAATCATTCCCAAAGTTCTTGGCAAACTCCTCATCACTAGAATTGCTAGACTCTAGAAGCTTAAGATCGTCCAAAACAATACCAACCAGCCTTGTCTACATAGCACCATGATGAACTTGTGCTGGCTTTGCTAGCTCTACATTCCATTGGGCTAGTGGACTTTCTTCGTAGTTGTGTTGTGGTCAATGAGACACAAAGCTCTATGTATAGCCACAAGCTTGTTTTCCCTCCTAGAGGTAAGCTTGATTCTCTTAATGGATTGGATGAAGTTATAAGCAGACCAATTCATCTTAGCAACATAAGGATTAGAAACTTAAGATAACAAATGAATGGCTAGATAGGTAGTCAAATAAGTAGGCCTATGAATAGTCCACCACAAAATTGGGTACTATCTTGACATCCTCTAAATATACCCCAAGAGTGACAAATTTTGTCCACTCAATATGAATGCTATTGGCATTTGTAGAATTATACATCTTCTAAATATAAGTGTAATTTTGCGAGGCCTTTGCATGGACAACTTTAGGTTTAGTGCATAGGCAACCATGTGTAAGGGAGTGTTGAGCTTCTCCCTTTTGTTATGAATGATTGGTTGAATATGTTTTTTTTAGAATTGCAATGTTGGGTCTTTATATTGTACAAAAGCCTACATTTGGTTAAGCATAGTATCAATGCACTTATACACCTCTCCAAGGCTAGGTGCATTAACATCCCCATATCTAATCACTCTAAAAATTGGAGTAATGATGGAGACAATATATTTTGCATATGTGCAAAAGACATCACGCTTCACCACCTTCTTCATCGTCTTCCCTTGCTTTGTTGTAGTCGGCAAGATAGAAATAAATAAATAAATGTGTTAATGTGTAATTAGTCCCCGATCGTTGGTTGGTTGTTACTTGGTAGTTGTCAACAGTTGGCATTCTCAACCAATGTTGGCTTGCTATATATTGTATGTTTGCATGTGTAGTCGGGGACCACATACATTTTGTATTTTGTAATTATTGCCTATTCGATGAATGAAGGAATGCAAGATATATATTTTGTGCATTGTTTAGAGTAATTGATATGTTTTATTATTGCTGTTATTTATTTCCGTTTACTCTCTGTTAATCGTTCAATTACCTTTAGCGAGTAAACATTTGTCGTTGTTGCCGATACGAACCCTAGCAATACACAACTCACTAATGAGAATCATGGCAATGTAATGGGACAACCAGTTGAAGAACTTGTGCAAGCAAACAACAAAAGGGAAGATGCGTTGATAGAAGACTTGATAAACTAGTGGGACATTTCGCTCTAGAAATACGTACAAAGGGAAGCTCTCAGGAGATAGGTCCCTCAAGCCACCATCTGGGACAACCTAACTGTCAACCCAAAGGTTGATTGTCTCCTTGAGAAACTACCAAGACTAATTGCATGTCACTACATCATCCTGCAAGATCTTCGAGCTAAGAGAGACCAAGAACAACGAAGGACACATATACTACAATGGTACACAAAACAAAACAAAAGGGAAGAATAGCATGATATTGACCGATGACGTATGTCGAAGGATTAATGCCATTAACCTTAAATAAGAATGAGAAATTAGTACAAAGTGGTCACGAATCAATCGACCCCATTTTGTATAATAATCCGTTGATGAGTTGGAAAGTTTCTTTTCAAGACTAGCTTCCTTCTCTCTCTCCAAGTGGCATCTCCTTCGGGAAAGTGGAAGTAGATAGGTATTCATCGATGCTCTTTTACCATGGAGGTAGTGCTGCAATCTAAAATAGATAAGAATCTGGAAGATCTTTATTCACTCCTTCGGGTGGTTCACCTGACTTAATCCTAGACAGTTGGTTTGTTATAACATGGTTTCTCCCTAACTGGGCAATAATAGTGAATGTAAATTCTTGCAAAAGTAAGAGCCACCTACTCACTCGACCTTGAATTATTAGGGGGTTCACCAAATACATGAGGGCATAGTGATCAATGTAGAAGGTGAATGGTGCTGCCAACAAGTAATGTCTAAACTACTACATCGAATAGACCATTCCCAATGCTTCCCTCTCCATCGTGCTATAGTTCTTCTTTGCCTTTGACAACAACCGACAGGTGAAGAACATTGGATGGTCCAATGTTGGGGTCCCACTTGTGCCAATGTTGCTCCGATTGCATAGTTCAATGCATCGAGATGTACGTGGAACTCCTTACTCTAGTTTGTGTTGTACCCAAAATAAAATTTTTGCTTCAACAAGGCATTTTGATAAAATGGTCAAAATCTTGTAAAATTGTCGTCAAAAGTCAATTTTAGATCAAACCATGCATGGGCTTTTTGTGGGTTTATTGTTAAGAGGATACTTGCAAATTTTGGAAATTTTGAAAATTAGGGTTTTAGGCCCTTGTTTTTAGGAAAACCCTAAAAATAGGACCTTTCCAGAAATGACTTGAGATGATTTTGATAGGTTAATTTCACTTCACGATCACATTGGTCAAGTCAGAATCATAAAAAATTCAGTTTTACTTTGGTGGGTCTATTTCATTTTTTCAGGAGAAAAGCTAGGACCTTCGAGGTCACTAATGGGATATGGCTATTACCAAGTATCAAGATCTAAGCTTCAGACGTTGCACAAAAGATTCTATGTCGAAAGATGCTTCACGACGGAGGGGAATTTCAAACGTTGAAAAATGCAAAAATATTCTAAGTCTGAAAGACGCACGCCTTGCTACAAGGGAGATGCCTTGACAGTTAACGCCTTGGTCAACTTTTTCAAATGTTCGTACATGTAGAATGGTGAATGCAATCACAACGGTGAACGTCATCGCATTGTCGACAACAGGGTCAACCCAGTCGAGCAACACGGTCAACGCAAGGCGCGAAGAGGTGAAAATCTTCGAAGAGTTGCTACCAATTGGAGGCAACACACCCCTCCTGGCCAAGGGCGCCCATGAATTCAAGAGGCCAACTACAGTTATTAGGAATGCAAAACCAATCGTCCTCTTTAGAATTCTGCTATTTTGCCGATGGATCGTCCAACAAATTCACCAGATTCATCAAACATCGGCAAAGGAAGGTAGAGGTTGAAGACACTGAAGGCAAGAGTCATCAAAAATGGCAGTCAATCAAGGGAACTACACCCTTGTAGGCTAGGGGCGCCCAGAGAAGAAAGCAATCAGATGCCAGTTTTTGGATTGATTATCTCTAGATGATCCTTCCGGATTTAGTCCAGCTTCACAATAAATATGTTTGCCAACTCAAAGAACATATGAAATGACAGTAGTTGTTGATCAAACGAGCATGTGAAATGGAGGATAAATTGAAGTTTATCAAAACAACTACACCCCTGTTGGCCACGGGAGCCCAACATTTTGAGCAATCGAAGGTAGTTTTTAGCAACCATCTCCTCCAAGGCATCTGCTCAGAATCCTTCCAGCTTTGTGATGAATCTAGCTGCTAGCTCAAGAGACTTGTAAAACATTCACAAACGAAGGTCAAGTGTGAAAATGCTAAAAGTCGAGGCAAGTTGGAAACATGAAAAAATGGCTAAGTATAGAGGAAAATGCACCCTCCTAGCAAAAGGCGCCCAAATTTTTGGAGCACGAGATGCAGCTTTCAGACTTCGTGACTTCCAAGAAGACCTTCTTAGAGTTGATCAATCTCTGCGACGAGACCGTCAGCAAATTCAACGGAGCAATCAAACATCCGGCAGTGGAGACCAAATTGGAGCATTTCGTGAAGGCTTACAAAGTGGAAATTGTGTCTAAGAAGCACAAAAGCGCCACTATAGGGCAGGGGCGCCCAAGAATTTGAGCCTCTTGAATCAGTTTTCAGAGCTTGCACAATCAGTAATCGTTTTCAGGGTTCTTTTAGCTTCACGATAGATTCAACATGTAGTTCATAGGGATCGTCAATCACTGGCAACTGCAGATCAAAGCACGAGAGGTCAAATTGTAGAAATTGAAAATCATCCAAGAAACTTGCTAAGTCTGGCAAGAAAAAGCTCTCTTCTAGGAAAAGGTGCCCAAGGATTCAAGCCACTAGAAGCCATTTTTAGGGTTTGTAACCTCCAGTAACATTTCTTCAGAGTTGATCCAACTCCGCAGTGAAACTGTTAGCCAATCCTTGGGGTCAATCAGGCATCTAGAATTCAGGATAAAATAGAGGTAGTTCATCACAACAAAAGTTGAAAATCTTCAAAAGTATCCTAACAATGGTGAGACCTGGATGCTTAAAGTCAAAGTAGGCCTAGTTTGACTTGAGTTACAATGTTTGAAGGCTTCCTCATGGCTAGGCGTCCCAAAATTGGTGGGAAAACTTCTAGTTAATAGTCAATCACACAAGTTGACTACCTAATTAAGGTTTTGGGGCCCAAACTAATTGCTTTGTTCCAAATTGATATTTATCAAAGCATCAAGGCATCTTTTCTTCATTATTCTTTGCGGGTTGAAGAGCAAACACAAATATTTTCTCTCCATCGCCATTTGAAGGATCAAACGGAGGCCATTGTAAGTGTTATTTTTATTACCAGGTTCAAGTTGCATAGAGTGACGTTTTTCACAAGACTTCATCTCTAGGTGTCATTTTTGAAGGCAGTAGTTTATAACTTCTAGCTTCTCCCCACAAATTTCTTCTATTCTTGTCTTTAGGTTTTCATGCATGTTTAGGCAAACTCCATTTTCTTGCAGATCTGACGCTTTGGGTTCATTCAACACGAGATTGGCCACAAAACCCACGTGCCAAAATTCTTCAAAAAAGTTGCCCTATTGCTTCTATTTTTTAGGGTTTCTAGAAAAAGTTAATTTTTTTCAGAAACTGACAAATTGGGTTTGGTTAGCATAGAGGCGCCTACAAAACCCATGTGCCAGAATTTTTTGGGAAGAAAAGAGCTTCTGCAGCTTCTATAGCTTCTGCCTCTGAGGGGTTGTTGCATGTCCAAGGAAAATTCACTTTTTTGAGAATCTGATGTTCTGGGTTCGTTCAAAAAGATATTCCTAACAAAACCCACGTCTCAAAATTTTTCGTAAAATTACCCCTTGGCGAAGCTATTTTTAGCCTCTGCAGAAGAAGCTGTTCAGATAGTGTCGTGTGCCCAACCATTCTTCCAGATTTTCAGGATGCAATTCTCTCAAGTTGAATTCAAGACCAAATCGGTCTTTGCTTCATGACTTCGTGAATATGACTGACACCGATTTACATTGAGCACACCCAGAAGTCAATTTGGATAAGTTGGAAGGCATAGACCAAAACACACTTGAAAATATTAAGCAATTTGGATTGCTTGAGGCAACCTCATTTCCCATCTTAGCGTAGAGCATCAAATTTGTAATCGCTTGTGTAAAGCATTACAACCCTATTACACGAGAGAGTCAATCTGTAGATGGGCGAGTAATATGTAGTCTCAAGCAAAAGGATATCGAGAGATGCTTTGCTATTCCACATTGCACAAACAATTTGGTCATATCAATGGAAGTGTGAGGGCGTTTAACACATCAAAGGAAAAGTGTCTAAAAGGAATGGTAGAAAGGTGGGTTAAAGAGAAAAGAAACAACTTGCCAAAGAACGTGGGACATAGAGAATTCAGAGTCGAGTACGCAATCATGATCACTTTACTCAACCGTGTCACCGATCAAGCAGAAGCAATTAAGTTCCAGCCATGGATGTATTACATCATTGCTCAACTTGTCAACAACAAAGAACACTATGACTGGCCTGCCTTGATCAGCGACATTGTCCACAGCTAGATGACCAGTTTCTTCAAGGCCCACGAATTCCATATGTGTTCATACCTCGTATATCTGATAGCCTTTCAAGGCCAATTTGGAGGGTTGAATACTGTTGGAACTCTAGGCGCGCAAAAGGTTCACAAACATTTCTCATAGCTTGAATTTTCACATTCAGAAAGACACTTCAAGCGAGTGAATGACCAGTTCCTGATGCACACAGTGAGGGACCTTGATCACGAGTCACATATACGGATTTCACTAGGAGCCAAATGGGCAATGGTAGATTGGGCCTATTGGTTCATCCAATTCCCCACTTTTACCTACATTCGTGTATATGGATACTCAGGTCATCCAGCCATGTTACCCTGTTATCCATCGGTTAAGGTGGTGTTCATGGAGTTCTTACGGCTATTGCACGAAGTCCACACCTTTCTGTGCAATAAATGCAAGACAGTTGCCAATTTTCCTTTTGAGTTAGGAATATACAGGTGTAGATCGACAGCTGACGCCAAGGCTATGAGCAATGAGTTGATGAAACTTAATCTTAAGTTTCTCATTGAAAGATGCTCATATGACCCTTGGGGTCACTTTTAAGCTCGCCTTGGCCATTATTCGTCACACAAACCTTCCATGGAGGATTATTGGTTTAGCTGTGAAAACGAGTTCGAAGTGCGCAGGTGCAACTATAGCAGGTTCACTCTTCTGCAGATCGCAAAGTTCTTGTTAGAGGATGTGGAACGATTATTAGATGATGATGGGGAAGTCACACTTCCTTCATTCTTTAGAGATCAAATTGAGTCGCAAGCACTTTGAGCCGTTGATTGGTACGCCAAGGAAAGTATATCCGTTGAGGAAAGGACAAGCAAACTTGTAAGGAACATCAGGCTTTACTTGGATAGCAAGAGGAAGTGGAAGGTAGTTACTCCAATCACAGAGCTGCCACCAGTTACTACCACACTACCTTCCACGTCCAGATCAAAACCTAGACAAAAAACATTGTGCAATCCTCCATAGGGGTTCGAAGAATCACAGGGAGCACATGCCTTCGAGAGGAAGGATGCAAGTTGCTGATATAAATCAGCAAGAATGTGTGCACACAGCCACAGACACAACTAAAACTTTGCCAGAGTTAGAAGCAGAGCCTTCTATTCCGTCACCACCGCAACAGTCTCCAATTCACATTAACTTGGGGCCATATTCGCCGCCACGTGACATCTCAACCCAATCTCATTCATTAGGAGTTCATGGGAGTAGCACCAATCCTTCCAGGGAGGTTGGTCAAGACTCTTCTTGGCTTGAGAATCTCTTGGGTAGGAAGAGGAGAAAGTCATCCTACCAATTGAACTTTGCAAAATTCAACAATGTCTACCAAGACACGTCAGAGAAGATGTTCAAAAAGCAAGTTCATGTGGAAAAGAATGTCGAGAACGAGATAGTCATTGAAACTGCCGCGCCACCTGAGGACAAAAATTCGAATGAAGTAGAGGTTGACAACTTCACTTTGGTGAAAGTCAACCTTGGTAAAAGCACACACCAGGCTGATGTAGATCTCTTTGAGGTTGCAGCAGTAAGCATAAAGGAAAGAGTGGTTAAGGATGGTGAAGACAGGAGCCCTCAATGTTGAAAACCAACAATTGTTGCAATACATCTCCAACCTCCTTCACAGTACCTCAGATGTCACCACCTTGCTTATGCAAATGCTGGAGCTACCTTCAGAGCAAAATCAGCTAAGTTAGCTGGTTATATAAGGAAAGCACTTGAGAGACTGGGTAGAAGAGTTCGTCACCTGGGGCAGGTTTCATACTTGCAGAGTTGTACCAGCTGAGGTACAATGCCCATGACCTTCACGCAAAAATCCAGGAAGCAGAGCAGAGCATGGCAATGAGGAAGCCTCAAGATGAGATCACTATTGCAAACTTGACAATGGCGTTTGATACTTTCACTTCAACTGAAAAAAAAGAGAAGTTTTTTACTTGGAGAGAACAACTCCTCTTCAAGGTAAAAGCCTGCGAAGCAATATATGTAGAAATGGCTTATAGAGGAAAGGTTGCAAGTGCCAGCAAGTTCGTAAGAAATTTCGTGTCACAGATTTCTTGCCTATATCAACGCGAGAATGGTGAGTACGTTGATCTTGGTGACGTGCAATCAGAGTTTCAGAATGCCATTCGTAGTAGTTTTAGCGGTGACCCCGTTGACTGTAGGTTGACTCAAGTTGCAACCATGTTAGCAAATTTCGATGAAATAGCTGAAAAGGGAAGAGAGTTTCAGACTCAGATCATGGATGGCGAGGTGATGTTGAAGAGGCAGTGCATCGTATTGAAGAGTATCATTTATCCGGATTCAGAGATAGTTAACAGCTGGTTAGAGGAGCTAGTTACTCAAATAATTGAAGTGTGAACTACCAGTTAGGACGTCCCACCTTTTCCAAAGATAGCATTAAACACAACAGTTAACTTGATGCCTTTCCCAAGTTAACTCACTGTCCCACCTTTCATGCATGTCTATTTTTGGAGACACCTTTGTATAGTGGAGTTCTATTTAGTTTTAGAATCAGTTAACTGAAGTAGTCTTTCAAATTAACTGTTAGTTACATTTGTTTAGACATAGGAATAAATCTTGCTGATTGGCAAGAACTGAATGTTAACTCAAGGAGATTTTAGGGTTCCCTACTGCTTTGAGTGTCTATAAATAAGAGCAACTTTGCTCATTGTATTGTAACCGTACTTCATTGTAGCAAAACGCCGAGGTTGAGAGTCTTCGACTTTGTTACTTACTATATGTTCTTGAACCATACTTGTGATAACAAAAGGCTAAGCTAGTTTTGCTTGCTTTCTTGTTGTTCATGTACTTGTGTTCAATCTTTGTCCAATGTTATTTGGTTAATTGTATCTTGTATGATTGTCCTCTTTCATACCATTTGCTGTCCCTAAAGTGTAATCATTGATTTTGAGAAAATTAATCAAAAGAGCAATGAGCCTTTGATCCAAAGTTTCAAGATCTGTCAATATTTGTTGTTTCTATAATCTTTGATTCAATCTACACCTCGAAAAGAGCAATAAGCCTTCAAGGGAATTTGAATATTTAGTTTATTGTTTGTTGTTCTATCCTTATAATTTTTATTTCAGCCTACACCTCGAAAAGATCAATGAGCCTTCGAGGGAATCCTGAGATCTTGATTATCGTTTGATGTTTTACTTTAATGAACTCTATTTGACCGTACATCTAAAAGAGCAATGAGCCTTCAGATGCGTTCTGAGAACCAGTTTGTCTAAGTTACCCAAATCATTCCCTGTTACTTCTAAAATCCTTTCGCTCTGAATTTACTTGAGGAGATAGAAGTGTTATAAATTTAGGCTTAGTTGTTGTTGAGATCACGAAACTAGAGAAAACCTCAGCTGCAATGCAATAGAGTTTTATAAACCTTGTGCTCTCAACTAAGTTAAAAAGATAGGAATTTAGTTTACATTTCTTTTTACGCAAAATCAACAAAAGAGGGAGCTTCCCTCCTAATTTTAAGAGCAGTTTATCTGTGCATAGCTGTCTATTTCCAATACGCACTCCAGAGGTGCGAATTGAAATGCCAACAGTTTGGGAATGCAAGGATTGGTGAACTTATTAATCATACCTTTTGTTTATTGAAGTTCTTCTCCTAGTCCTCATTCCATGTGAACGGTTGGCCCTTCCTTGTGAGTACGTTGAGCGGGTAAGATATTTGAGATTTTTTTTTAATAATCTTCTATAATGATCAACGTGACCTAGGAATGATTTTACTCCTGTGATGTTTTGAGGTGCTTCCATTTGTACCATCACTCGTATTTTGTCCGAATCGGTCTTCAGTCCAACCTTATAGACTATGTGCCCCAATAGTTTGCCTTGTACCATGAATCGACACTTCTTTGGGTTCAATGCCAATTATGTTGCTCTACATCATTCCATGCATTCGTAGAGTGCTTTCAATTGGGTCTCTTGGTTATTGTAGATCAACCAATCGTCTAGGAATGCATTGAAGTTTCAAATCGAGATTTTATCAAAGATATGCAAGATGATCCTTTGAAAAGTTGTTGAAGCATAAAACTGACCAATTGGCATCCAGTTGTATGCATACACTTTGTCCTCTACCAAAAAGTCCACCACATAGTCTTCAACTTGTCGTCCTGGACTATGCTTATTTGGTTGTACTTAAAGAATCCGTCCATGAATGAGTATATCACATGACTAGCAACCTCTTCCAATATCGAGTTGGTGAATGGGATTGGAAATGGATCTTTGATGGCAATTGCATTCGTACTTCTAAAGTCCACACATATCTGAATTTGTTCAGATTCTTTCTTCAACAATATATGATTATTGGAGAGACCCAATCACAAACTTCGACCTTAAAACTTATGCTGGCCTCCAACATCTTTTTTTATCTCCTCTTAAACTTTTGTATGTCCATGTGAAAGCGTCCTTGCATTTTGTGAAAGTCTTAAATGTTGCCGCTTTTGATACAGAGTTCCAGTCATCTCCAACCATGATCATTCATGGATTACTCTCGCCTAAATTCACCTTCTTCATTGTTGGCTCCTCGTACTTGATCACCTTGTCTCACTCAAAGCTATGGGTTGCTATATCATCCAACCTAGCTACTCCCTCCTTATATTCTTCGTATTTTGGGGGAAATGTCTGACTTGTTGTGGCTTTGTCATCTTCTTTTTCATTCTCCTTGACCTGCAACATGCTGGAACCGGGTTGGAACACTTTGAAATTTTCCATTGCCAATGAAAAAGTCCATTAAGCGAGCTTGTTTTTTCCTCCAAGCAATGCTAGAGGTCAAGAACTCCTTCGTCATTCAATCCCGTAAATCTCCTTTCTTCTATCCTTGATTCTACTCCTTCCGTTTGATTCCATCTATTCACTCATTGCTTGATTCCTGAAGTCAATAACATACTTCCTCTTGTTATTTTCTATGGAAAGGGTATTTTATTTCCAATTATGATCTGCCTTGGCTACAATTGACCATCCCCTCCCAAGTAATGTTTTGTGCACTTTCTTCTACAACAAAGCAACCACAAAGTTCAACAAGAATTGTTGAGTCCCTAATGTCACTTTCTGCACCACTAGTGTCCCCAATGACTTGATTTTGTGCTAGTTGACACCTACTAGTTAGAATCTCAGTGGTAAGAGGTTTGGCTTGCCAAGGCATTTCCATGTATCCATTATCTCCATTTGAACAATCAGTTTCTTCCCTATGATGACCGTTGGCAGCATCGAGTCATTGACTTGTTCATCTTGGGGTGGCAGCTCTAATATCATGTCCTTACTTGTGCCTTCATGTCGCCGATTTTGGTCATCACCAACCATGTTGGTGAATGCCATTCTTAGTTGTGGCATGTTTTGAAGGTCTATCATCTTGATCGTTATAGTTGTTTATAGCACCTGTCGTACTATGTTCTCTAACTCCAACCACAAGGTACTTGCGGTTTCATTGGAGGTTCTTTGTTCCATCCCCATCTCTTGTTCTACTTCTGCTTTGGCTTCTCAGAGTCATTCCTTTTTCGTACAAGGTTCTGGATATCCTGCCTTCTTCGTTTGTGCTTTGGTAATTGCCAGAACTGCCCCATCTTGCTCCTCCACGACCAACATGTTAATGTCTTTTTGCTTCGAGCATTCGGTGTCTTCATGATCACCCGGTGCACACTATTTGCACAACATTCCCACTTTATTCTGATTGCTTTGGCATTCCTTGGCAAAGTGACCCCATTCGTTACATTTGTGGCATTGGATTATTAGTCTTCCCTTGGCATCATATTGAATTCTGCTTCTTGGTCCACTGTTGTTGAATCGATTATTATTTCCCTGTCTATTACGATATCCACTAGGAGATGTGTTATTGTTTTGTGCTTTTGGAGGTGTGTTTGGAGGGGTTCCCCTTGAGTGAAGAACACTTGTGTGCTTCTTGTCTTAAAGTTGTATGGGCATCCAATCACTTGGAAAATGTCACAAAACAATTATTTTGGGCATTTTACTTTAGTCTCCTTTGAAATTTCTTTCTCGGCTGAGTTCTCTCATCATTCTCATAATGTCTCATTGTAGGGCTTGAATTGTCTTTGATTCTCCTTCGCTGCTATCTTTTGTAGTTTCATCATCGTCTGTCTTTCACTTTCCTCTGGAGGATGTCTTGTTCTCACTCTCAATGTCCATTGGTTGATTGTAGGCGTTGGTATATGTGGATGGAGGCACCACTTTCATTTTCTTACGTAGTGAAGGGATTAATCCCTCAATGAACATCGTTTCTTCGTCCATCTGCCAGTTGGTCTCCAACTTCACCAAAAATTCTTTAGCCCACAATTATAAGCTCGTACGTTCTCATTTTTCCCTTGCTTGGTGTTGTAAATCTTTGCTACAACCTTGGTGTCATCCCGCAACAATTTGAACTTTGCCTCGAACGTGATAGTACATTTTCCACATTCTTATGGTTCTGAGTTTTTTGCCCTAAGTCCTAAGCTTCAAAATGCAGCAATTCATGCTAAGGTTTGTTAAAATCTTGCTTATGTATGCATTTAGGCTTTAAAACCCTAGAAAACCATAAGTCTAGGTAACAACACCATTACACTTTTGTTTTAATCTTGTGTTGATTGCCTGCCTTGTTTACTTGACCTTTAAATTACAACTTAAGGGCCTTCGCTCCTTCGCTCCTTGTGTTTACTGGCCCCTTTTGTTAGGTTACTGATTGAACCCGCTTTTAAAATAATTCTTAACTATTTAGGGTCCTATGTTGGTGCCCCCCTTTATTAATTTTTCGGCCCCTTTATTCCCTAGTAACTCAAGGTTGTTCTTAAGAGCACGTGCTTTAAAGTCACTTAAGTTGCTCGTGCCTAATATGTGGTCCCGCCACTTTTTATGCCCTATTCTGCGAGTCCGCGAGGAATATTTTATTAAGGAAATGATGTTCTGCGGAACTGCGAAAGCATTGACAACTGTCATCATTTTAAGTGGATTCAGCCACTCCATGAAGGGTAGGTTACTTAAGGTAAAGATGACCCACAAAACCGTGGAATGAGCAATACATGGTGTCAAGGCATTGTTCGAAGATGCAAGTCTTTTATAAAGACTAAAGTGTGAGACATGGCACGTTTGTAAGGCATCTCGCGAATCCGCACGAATCCGCGGGTAGCTTTACAAAGGGCTGATTTAGTCTGCGAAATTGGAAAAGGGGACATGTGTCATGTTTTGAAGGGATTCTACAAGTCTACAAGATGTTTTAAAAATACCCAAATGAAGGCCACAAAATTGTGGAAAAGGGGCACATGGCGTGTCCTCAGTGTTTCTGGTCGGTGTCATATCAAAGGTCAGGATTGTAAGTAGTGGAATGTGGACACGTTGCGTGATCTTAGAAGGATTTCGCAAGTCTGCGAGTTCTTAATAGCGATTCTATTTTGAAGTTGTGGAATTGCGGAAAGCTGCCATGTGGCTTATCTGACGATGTCAACTATTTTTAAGTTGTCTTTTCTGGTGGCCTATCTCTAATGACGTGTAAAGTGACCTCACTTGGATTGAATTTATTGGTCGAAAATTTGTCAACGTGTGTCAAATATTTTCAAAATGGTCAAATTGATTTTGATTGTCAGATCTGTCCTTTCATCGAAAGATCGACGACCCACATTCAACCTTGGGAAACAGATAGCTGGAGGCTCCTGGCTTGTGCTAACCGAGAGTAATGGTGGACAAGATGGATTGCTACCCGGATTTTTATCACTATTTCTTCTATAAATGTCATAATTTGACTTGACAATCAACTCATTTTGCATCTAAAGTGTTTGGTGAGAGAATTTGCAGAGCTCCAGAGCTTTCTGCGATGAAATAGGGTTTTCAAAGGCAAAAACAATGTATATCTGTGTCTGTGAGATTCATCGAATTTACAGTCCTAGGGTTTGTGATTGAAGCTTGTAGACCTAGTTTACTTTCTAATCTTCCAAAGCCCTAAACCCAGACATAGAAAACTGTAATATCCCCTTACAATTTTTTTCCAATTTTGAGCACAAGATTTCACCTGTTAATGTTAGAGAAATCATAAACCAACTGAAAGTAACCCTTCACTTTCTGATCACCCAGTTCTCGATGAGGGCAAGTTGAGAGCATACGGTGGAAAGGGGATTGTTAGGCGAAATCCAAACTGAAAGTACTATACTGGAAATCAACCCTTCACTTTCTGATCACCAAGTTCCTAGTGTGGGCGAGGTGAGAGCATACGGTGAAAAGGGGATTGTTAGCTGAAAAGTATTGGAAATTGAGATTACAATATGAAGACGGCTCAATCGATCAACAAGATATGAAATGCAAGTCGACCACTTATTCAACAAGAGTGTAATTCAAAGAAATGAACATGAAAGACGGCTTAGCCGATCAACAATGTATGCAATGCAACTTGACTACTTATTCAACGGGAGTGTATTACTGAAAAGTAAAGTGTCTGGGCGGCTAGCCGAACCCTTCCGCTTTCTAGCAGGCAGTACAAGAAAGCATAATTGCTGAAAGTAAAAGATGGTGAGGCCTGTCTCTTCCACTAAAAGTTGGAATACAAAGTAAAGTGTAGAAAATAGAATGACTAAATCAGTACTACTGATTTCAGCCTTACAATGAAAAGTAATTTGCAAGTTACAATGAGTATTGGCTGTCCCAAACACTCCAAAATGAAAGTAGATGAACTCCAAAATTTCACAAGCTATTCTACTAAGGGAAACAAGCCAAAAACTGAACTTTTACCAATCTGATATGAAACTGCATGGATTAGAAATCTCAGACCAGCAATGAGAAAAAACACGAAAATGCTCATAACGCGATGAAGACTCCTCCGAATGACGTGAAACCAAAAGCAAAGCAAGCCTGAGAGTTAGGCGTCCATGTTCAAGCTCTCAAACAACATAAAATAGGCACTAATATTTTGTGCACGCATCCCAATGCATGTATAGGAGTGGGGCGGCCTCCTTGAGAATGTTGACCAGCCTTAAAAATTACATACTTCACCAAAAAGCATCAAAATTTGTGGAAAGGGGTGCCTAGCATAGAGAGAGAGAATGGACCAATACCCACAATCATCGAAAAATTGTGCAAGGTGCTACGAGCAAAAAGGTGTTTCCAACCAAGCCAAACCAACAACCAAAAAACTCAGAAAACTTAATAAATCTTAATCTCAATAGGCTCAATCTACTCTTCAGTGTAAAGAGCAGCCACAAACTTAGCTAGGTGCTATCTTGCAAGCATGAAACCAAGGGTGCTAGGAGGTATGCTTTCCTCGAAGCAAAGTTTATGAAAATTTTGATAGCACTTCGTTATAATTTTCAATGGATACCTCAAATGGAGGCCAAGGCTCATATTTATAGCTTCTGCAAATTCAAATCTCATTCCCTCCAATTAGGGCGCCCAACATGACATCCAAATTCACCTTCTTCAATTTGCATTTGAGTTTCAATATGCTCCTCAAGCCAAGTTGTCCATTTTCAAGAAGACACAATATTTTATCAAAATGCAAAATAAGCATAAGGTGGGCGTCCACTTTATTAAGTGAAAACAACCATTGTAAACAACTTTGCCAAAATAAGCAGCTCAAATGCTGGAGACCAAACTGAATATACTGCTCTGCCAGATATAGCTATAGTATCAAATTGCTAAAACACTGCTAGAAATAGCACTTACTACAAATAGCATATTGCTAAAAATAGTAAGTGACTGCAAATGCATTTTTACCACATTCTGAGTAGTCGTCGTAATTTACTAAAAAACGTAAGTCCGAAAAAGTTACCTGATTCAGTTGCATGCCATACCACTGTGAAGCTCTTTGAAAACCCAGAAAGAATCCAGAATCCAAACTGCCAAACTCCAAAATGCAAACCCCCAAAACTGCCAAAGCATCCTCCTAGAAAATATTAAACCCTAATTTTTTCTTCCGACTAGCCTACGAGCCTCCGGGATAGGCTAACGACCAACTGCATTGATCATTGCTGAGAAGGGGATATTAAAAAACCCTAGTTTCTAACCGGAATTTAAACCATGAGCTATTCAAAGGATCAACCCTTTACATCAAAGAGACCATTTGATGAGGACGTCATTGTCCAACTCCCTAGCTCAACAAGAAAGGCTATCTGAGCCCATGGTTTTGGTGCAACATTAAGTCGAGTTTATAATGCTAGAGAATGTAGGGATGCAAAGCTTCCTCCCGTTGGATGGGAGCTATTTCTGCACTGGTATGGAAAACAGAATTCCAAGGTTCCCGTTTTAAATGTATGGACATACAACCTAGGGAAATTGGTGGTCCCAAACAAATTCATGGATGTAGACTTGGTCAAACACATTGCAAGCCACTATGATGAGAATGTCAAGGTTATTAGGGCTGCAAATGGAGGGGAATTAATTAGAATTGATAAAGCCTTCATCTTTGAGGTCTTTAGCCTGAAATTGGTTGCCAACAAGGCTATTGATTTTGACCTGTTTAAACAAAAATACTAACAAGACAAGAACAACTTAGGGTTCATTGGCTCCCAAGGTATAGATTGAGGGGTTTTGACAGTAGGTTTGTAAGAATCCCTACCAGTGAGGTGGATCCCTTCAGTTTGGATACTTTTGAAGATTATTTTATCAGAACCTACTATGCATTGTGTCAAGTGTTGGGGGGTGATGCCTAGACCAAAATATCAATTCCTGTCATGTACATGGTTGTGGATATTCAAAATCCCGTTTCAAATGTATGGACATACAACCTAGGGAAATTGGTGGTCCCAAACATATTCATGGATGTAGACTTGGTCAAACACATTGCAAGCCACTATGATGAGAATGTCTAGGTTATTAGAGCTGCAAATGGAGGGGAATTAATTAGAATTGATAAAGCCTTCATCTTGATACTTTTGAAAATTATTTTATCTGAACTTACTATGCATTGTGTCAAGTGTTGGGGGGTGATGCCTAGACCAGAATATCAATTCCTCTCATGTACATGGCTGTGGATATTCAGAATCCCCTGGTGAATATTGAATTTGATTTTGACATTTATAGCCAATGCCATTCATAAGCAATTGGTAATTTGGTAGAGATCAAGAAAAGCAGTAAGGTAGTAAATTTCAGATGGTATTCTCTTCTATGCCATATGTTCTTATATGGAGGAAGAGGGAAATGGGACAAAGCCCTGCAAATTCGCATGGAGGATGGCAAGGGAGGTCTTCTTCCTATCCAATGTTGGACCCATGTGTGGGATATGCATTGTAATGCATCCAGTTTTGTTATTTTTGAAAATCATTTTGTCAGGAAGATACTTGCTCACATGGGGATTGAAGAGGTTGGGTTGTAAAAGGAAATTGTGGATTTCCTAAGACCTAAGGACATGGTACCACAGTTGGGAGTTCAGCATAATTGGGGAGATTGGTATCTCCACACTAACTTCACAGTCATAAGAGTGTATGGGTGCCCTGTTGGTCACCATATGTTGCCACAGGGTGTGCCTTTCAGTCTTGCATTTTTGGAAATAATGTGGCAATTCAGTGAATCAGACAAGGCCCATCTAAAGGGGCAAAAGAAGCGGTCATTCTTTCCATTTTGCACAACGTTCTCTGATTTCACAATCGTAAGGGAAGGATTGGAGCAGCTATATTCAATGATTCAAGTTTACAGATTGGCCCAAGAGATTTCAAGAGCCTTTGATCCTGAAGGTTTCATTAATCAAGTCAGGCCCAGCATCAAAAGGTCAGCATTCCGACATCAACTCCACTTTAGTGAAGATGTTTGAGGAATTGCTGGGATGATAAAGAGGCTGCTGACAAAAGATAAAATGGGTGGCTTTCCGAAAGGCTGAGGATGCCAAGATTAAGAAATCCCGAAAGTATGAAGGTGCATTTTTTAAATAAGGGATCCAACTGCTAGGATCCAAATGATCCTAAATAACCTTGATAGAATAATTGGGAAGGCCCCAATTTTTGAAGAGAGGCCCACTATCAACCCAAAATAGATCCATTTGTTTATTCTTTCATTAGAAGGTCTAAAGGACCTATAATAAGGGAGCCTGCTCCAACATTTCCTCCTCATGTACCACCACCTTATCCCCATAGGTGCCATTATTGCCTCCACATGTAATTATTGAAGATTCCCCTCCAAGGGAAAAACCTCAGAAAAGGAGAACTGAGCAACCATCTTTGGTTGACTATCCCCCAGGACTTGATGAAGAAGAGGAAATTGAAGTAACTATAGGGGAGGCACATCAACTAATGCCCTCCCCCCCAAGAGAGAATGTAAGCAGAATGCCTCAAAGTAGGTTAGGCCTAAAAATTACAATGGGAAGGGATGATGCCAATGACATCAAAGCATTGGCATGCACACAATTCATCTCAGATGATGAATTTGTAAAATCTAAGGAATTTAAAGATTTTGTTTTAAGGTGAAGAGGAGAAGAGTTTCATCAGAAACTCGATTAGGCAAAGGCAGGTGTGCCTACTGACCAATATGAAGAGGTGACAAAAAAATATTAGCTGAAATGAACTTTGATGCAAGGAACATTATCAGTATACTCTTCTGAAGAGTAGGTTGAGTTGGCACTTTCAGGATCAAGTTTTGACCCTAAATGGGAAACCCTTGCAATATGGGCCCTTGCCCCAAATACAAATAAGCCTCATGTTGCAGAAGCAACACAAGACATTAGAGGGGATTTGGTAATAAAAAGGGTATCAGAAACCACTACCCTTGAAGTTACTTCAGCAGTAGTTGATACTGCTAAATTCAGTGAAGCTACAACCAGAAAGCTGCAAAGTGAGTATGATAAGCTATTGAAGGATCATATAGCACTCACTACAGAATATAATAAATTTAAGATGAAGGAGACTCAGTCAACACCTCCTCCTATTGATACACAGGCTGCAAGTTCTTCCTCAGCATCACTCGCAGAAAATTTGATAAAAGAGAATGATGAACTTAAAGAGAAGATCAAGGAGCTGGAGGAAGAAATAAAGTAAGCTTAGAGCATTCAACATGATGAGATGATCCATGTTGTCTCAATTGTTTTGGGAAATGTGATGTCCAAAATTTTGAAGAGATTAGAGGAATCCTATAGGGATTATACAAACCTCAGGGAGGCTATTGCTAGAGTGGCTAGGGATCAAGACAAACTTGGGAACATCATGAATAAATGGATTCCTAGGATTGCAACTTTGCAAGGCATGTACATGGGATCTGTACATGAAAATAATCCACCTGTTGACATTTTTCCTAATTTTAATATGGCTAAACTCAGAAGAGAGGTGTAGGCACATATGGCTCAGTTAGCATAGAGAGCCAAAACTGAGCTCAAGCATTTTGAGAATATAGAGATAAAGTTTATACCTTATATTGTGAAGGAGGATGGTGGTGCAGGAGCACCAAGCACATAAACTTTACATTAGGAGGTTAATATGCTAAGTAGAGGTGTTTAGGGTTTTTTTGCATTTAATAAGGTCTATTGAGACCATTTTCCATGTAATTGGGTCATTTGTGAGTCATTTATGTCAAAAAGTCAAAAGTTGCAAAATTATGTAAAGTTGTCATAGCAACAAATTGCCAAAATGCAACTTTTCAAGAAGATGAAGGGTCATAGGAGTTCAAACGAGAGTTATAGACGTTTGGGTGGATAAGTTGGAATGTAATATGTATATAAAGCCTCCAAAAGGCTCGAGCAAGTGTTGATGAATGCTGTATTGAAATTGCCATATCAATAACAATGTGTATTTCTGCATTTTCTCTGTAATTCTACACTTTCCAGGAGTTGTACGGACCCGTACAGACTGTACTTGCTTTGAATCTTATTGTATTCTGTAGAGACAGGAATTAGCTTCCATTTGCATCAAGTTTGAGAGTCTAACATTGAGTCTTGTGGGAGATTTCCTCAATTTATTGAGACAACCTGTAGAAAACTAGTGATAGGGTTTGATAGGGGTAAAATGAGGTTCTAAGTCATTGCACATACTGTCAAGGCCTGTATCTCGGTGGAATGACTCCTCTCATGGTAGTCTAGGTGTTATCATGGTCTAGAGGGCAGAGGAAGTAAGTTGTTAAGTTTTGGGGTGATGCCCTAGGGCAGATCTGTGTGTCTTTCAAGTGAAAATGGGGTATTGAAGTAGGGTTTTGCCAAAATATTGTTGGAACTGTCTATGTAATGGTTGTTTGAGTTTGTGTACGTTATTTGTGAAGTGTTGGAGGCATTGGTTGGGTTAGGTAAGCTCGGAAGATAAGACTTTCAATAAACCCTTGTCATTTGTATGCAAAGTGAGGGTTTTAATGTTGGGTGTCTTTGAGGTTATGGCTTCAAAGAGCAATGGTGGATTTTGAGGTTTGGTAACCTAACTAAGGACTGTTCATTGAGTTCTGGGGTTAATTAGGTGTTTTGAGGGTACTTCCTTTGGAAAAGTGGGCCATTTGGTGGCCTAAAACTAGGGACAGTCAATTGATTCTCCATATTGCTCCAAAGAAACATCAGGAAACCTTTTGGTATGTTGTGTTAGGCCATAAAGTGAATCTCAGATGGTGTTTAGTTGGACTTTGTACGGTCTTCCCTAAAAGATAAGCCCAAAAAGCAGATTTGGACGGCTACAAGCAACTAGGTGTGTATTTGTGATAAGTTGAGTGGATAGGGTTGAAGGGGCTAGTTTCTTGTTTAGACCTAATCATTTTGAGTTGGTTTTGGTCATCAACACCTTGCTTGACATCAGGGGGTATTAGAGCATAGTTATTAGATCCTTTGAAGGTGATTGGTTGAAGTTTACATAGAGGAACGTTGGAAGTTGTAAAGTCAAGATGCCTCCTAAGAATGTTGGTGCTGCTAGAGAATTGCAGGAGTTAAAAGAGAAACATACCAAGCTTTTGGAGTCTCATAATGCTGTGTTAGCAAGGCTTGCTGCCTTGGAAACAAGGAAGAGAAGAGATGAGAGTGATGAAAGTGACTCTGAGGAAGAAGATGAAGAGTATGAAGATGTAGATGAAGAATTAGATCCCGAAGATCAGAGGTGGCAAAGTTGCTTAAGACAGTCAAAAATCTAGATCCCGAAGATCAGAGGATGGCAAAGTTGCTTAAGGAAGTCAAAGGTGATTCACATAAGGTAAATGTTGATTTACCTATGTATGGTGGAAATTTGAATGAGGAAGAGTTACTTGATTGGATTACAGCCATGAACAACCACTTTGAAAGTGAAGATGTTCCTGATGAGCAGAAAGTAAAGGTAGCAAAGAGAAAACTCAAAGGTCATGCACTTCTATGGTGGGACTACGAGCAAGCTGAAAGGAGAAAGCAAGGTAAGTCAAAGATAGTTTCTTGGGACAAGATGGTAGCTAAACTTAAAGGTAAATTTCTTCCTAAAGACTATGAAGTTCAATTGTATAAGAGATTACAAGGTTTGAAGCAAAAGGATTTAGATGTTAAGACCTATACTGATGAATTCTATAAGCTAAGTATAAGGTCAGGAAGAAATGAAGATGAAGTTGAAAAAGTGGCTAGGTATCTAGGTGGCCTTAGATTCAATATACAAGATGAATTGGTTGTTGCTAATCCAAAGATTGTTGAAGAGTGTTTCCAAAGATTGTTGAAGAGTGTTTCCAATTGGCTATTAAGGTGGAAGAAAAGATAAAAAGAAGGCAAGACAAGTCTATTAGAGACTGGGGCAATAATACAAGAGGGAGAGGATCATTCCCTACATCAAGGCAGCCATATGAGGAACAAGAAGCAGCAAGTAAAGGTAAAGAGCAAGGTGCTGATGTAAGAGGAGGTTTTAGAGGCACAAGAGGCAGATTTGGAGGAGGAAGAACTTCAAACACATTTGCTGGTAGGTGCTTCAATTGCAATGAGTTTGGTCATCCATCCTACAAGTGCCCTGAGAAGTTTGGTGCTACATCAAGTGGTGGAGAAAGGAGAAGTGAAAGAAGAGCACAAATTGTCCAAGAAGATGAAGATGAGAGTTCAAATTCCAATAGTATTTTTGCTGCTCCTAAAGTTGGTGAAAGTTTGATGTTGAGAAGAACACTTTTGAAGACATCCAAGGAAGAGGAGATTAGTCAAAGAAGGAGCTTGTTCAAGACCACATGCAAGTGTAGAGGTAAAGTATGCAAGGTTGTCATAGATTCAAGGTCAACTGATAATATGGTGTCTCAAGAAATGGTAGAAAAACTGAAACTAGATAGAGTTCCTCATAAAACATTAAATAGGGCATCTTGGTTAAATGGTAATCAGTCACTTTTGGTAAATGAGCAAGAAAATGTGGAGTTCCAAATTGGAGGGTATAGAGATAGGGTGCTTTGTGACATTGTACCTATGGATTGTTGCCACTTACTTCTTGGTAGACCCTGACAGTTTGATAAGCATGCACTATATGATGGAAGAGCAAATACATAAACCATAAAGAAGGATGGACACACATTTACATTGACTCCACTGGTGGAAGAGGATAAAGGCACGGGTAAAGAGGTTAAGGTGATCATGTTTGGGAAGGAGGAGTTTGCAAAGGTTGAGAATGAAGACAAGAATGCTGTGACAGGAGGTGTGAAGATTGATTCAGTATTGAAGGATGAGTTGGCATTGAGTTGGCATACTAATGTCATGGTAGGAACAATAGTGTGTCCATTGGTTGGAAGTAAGATCACAGGGCAAGCAGGATCTCCAGGTACAGTGGGTTATAGGTATGACAGTATAGTGGTACATGAGGCTGATAAGACAGAGGGTCTGTTAACAGTGATAAAAGGACAAAGTGGACATGGAACTAAGGGCAGATATAAGCATAAAGCTGAGATAAAGGGGAAGACAGTTCAAGGAACATTTGGTAAGTGTTTGTTTGTCTCTAGTTTTGATCAAGGAACAGATAGAAGACAACCATCAGGTCCGATTGCAAAGATGGAGTCATTCAAGTGCAAACAAGATCAAGGTTGCAAGGCATGAGACATTATTTCAGTGTTTGAACCAATGGATGAGATTTCCAGACTAGAGAGTGTGAAAAGCAAGGAGGAACTGAGGCAAGGCAGTACTCATGTGACATGAGTCATTTCTCAGGGGGGGTTGTATGGTGCAGGAGCACCAAGCACATAAACTTTACATTAGGAGGTTAATATGCTAAGTAGAGGTGTTTAGGGTCTTTTTGCATTTAATAAGGTCTATTGAGACCATTTTCCATGTAATTGGGTCATTTGTGAGTCATTTATCTCAAAAAGTCAAAAGTTGCAAAATTATGTAAAGTTGTCATAGCAACAAATTGCCAAAATGCAACTTTTCAAGAAGATGAAGGGTCATAGGAGTTCAAAAGAGAGTTATAGACGTTTGGGTGGATAAGTTGGAATGTAATATGTATATAAAGCCTCCAAAAGGCTCGAGCAAGTGTTGATGAATGCTGTATTGAAATTGCCATATCAATAACAATGTGTATTTCTGTATTTTCTCTGTAATTCTACACTTTCCAGGAGTTGTACGGACCCGTACAGACTGTAATTGCTTTGAATCTTATTGTATTCTGGAGAGACATGAATTAGCTTCCATTTGCATCAAGTTTGAGAGTCTAACATTGAGTCTTGTGGGAGATTTCCTCAATTTATTGAGACAACCAGTAGAAAACTAGTGATAGGGTTTGATAGGGGTAAAATGAGGTTCTAAGTCATTCCACCTACTTTCAAGGCCTGAATCTCAGTGGAATGATTCCTCCCATGGTATTCTAGGTGTTCTCATGGTCTAGAGGGCAGAGGAAGCAAGTTGCTAGGATTTGGGGTGATGCGTTGTTCTCATGATAAAAGAGAATGATGAACCCAAAGAGAAGATCAAAGAGATGAAGGAATAAATAAAGAATGCTCAAGGCATCCAACATGATGAGATGATCCATGTTGTCTGTAATGTTTTGGGGCATAGAATGTCAAGAATTTTGAAGAGGATAGAGGAATCCCATAGGGATTATAAAAACCTCAGGGATGCTATTCTTAGGGAGGCCAGGGACTAGGATAGACTTAAAGGACATCATGAATAAATGGGTTCCTAGGATTATAGCTTTACAAGGCATGTACGAGGGACCTATACATGAAAATAATCCACCAGCTAACATTTTGCCTAATTTTAATATGGCCAAACTAACAGGAGAGGCACAACCATATATGTCTAAGTTAACATAGAGAGCCAAAACCAAGCTTAAGCATTTTGAGAATATAGAGATAAAGATTATACCTCATATTAATAAGGAGGATGGTGGTGCAGAGCACCAAGCACAAACTTTAAGCATTAGGAGGTTAATATGCCAAGTATAGGTGTTTAGGGTCTTTTTTGCATTTAATAAGGTCTATTGAGACCATTTCCATGTAATTTGGGTCATTTTTGAGTCATTTGTGTCAAAATGTCAAAAGTTGCAAAATTGTGTAAAGTTGTCAGCAAGAAATTGCAAAAATGCAACTTTTCAAGAAGATGAAGGGT